>VWYK01042915.1:194-11773 GCA_013399775.1 Semnornis frantzii | reverse complement strand
CACTCTGTCGACTCTAAACCCACGACAGACAGAAGTCAGAAGCCCACACAAATTCAGTAAAATTAATGTACCTTTAAGGCACTTTTAGATCATCTTAATGCAACCAGAAATTTCTTTAAAGCAAAGTCATCTTTTCAGATCAACTTGCTTCTGTGTTCCACCAAACCACTGGAAAGGCCTGCAATCATAAGGCACATCACCTGGTTTCACTTTACTTACTGTTCAGAAAAAAACAGCTCTGCAGAAGGAAGAATCTGTGTTTAGGTGCAGCTACAGAACTCACCATCACTACACTACACATGCAGTGTGCCCTTCCCAGGTGCCTTGAATTCATCAGAAGTAATTTCATCCAAAACTTCTGGAGGCTATGATCTGCTACCTAACAAAAGCAAAGGTGCTAGGGATCCTGCCATTTGTGAAACACAGTGCTTACTTAATCATTAATGCTCTCCTGTTTATCCCAGGTAAATTTCACTCACGAGGTGGGGGGACAAGTCTCTAGTTTCACATGATTTATTCAATAAAAAATAAAAATGACAAACAGCAACTTCTTTCTGGGCACTTGGACAAAGGAAGTCTTTTACATCTCCAGTGATCCATGAACCTTATCATCATGAGATCATTGTGTTGGCAATTCATTGTGATATGACCAACCTCATACCCCACCTAATGCAACCAGCTCCATAGATGGAGAACCACACACAGACACAAGGTGACTGTCACCTCCTTCTCTGGAATAAAGAGCCTTGTGGAACTATGTTGTGCCCTGTGCTGGTACACAGACAACCTTGCTTGGGAATCATAGAATGGTAAGGTTGGAAGGGACCTCAAGGATCATCCAGTTCCAACCCCCTGCCATAGGCAGGGACACCTCCCACTAGCACAGGGCACTCAAGGCCTCCTCCAACCTGGCCTTGAACACCTCCAGGGAGGGAGCAGCCACAACCTCCCTGGGCAACCTCTGCCAGTGTCTCACCACCCTCGCTGCAAACAACTTCCTCCTAACATCCACTTTCAATCTCCCCTCTGCCACTTCAAACCCATTGCCCCTTGTCCTGGCATTCCCACCCCTCGTCAATAGTCCCTCCCCAGCCTTCCTGTAGGCAATGCCTGTTGGCTTGCATTTCAGCAAATACCATTCTCCAAACTGCTGATACCAACAGGCTTCCTGTGGAGCAGCAAGGACCAAGTGCCTCTCAGGAGTGGGTCCAAGGAAAATTTTACATAAAGATTGCTGCTCTGTAAAATAACTTTATCTTTCAAGACAGATTGCATGTTAAGTGCAACTTCTGGCAGTTGTACTGGAAATCAAACCTGAAAGTAAACTCCAGCTCCAGGCACTCATCTGAGCAGACTGCTCAGGCTGTGGCCACTGCTGCTGTCAGAGTCACATTTATGGTATGTATAATTCATGTCCTGAAGATACTGTGACGATGCTGAAATGCCCAATGCTTTATCATGCATGTAGTTACACAAATGTCACTCAGAATATGTTCATAAAACCCATGTAGCCAGGCATGTGTTTGTTTAAGACCTGGGAGGAATGCCAGACCCATATTTTCCTGCTTCCTGTTGCTTAAAGGAACAGGGTGTAGCTGACAGTTGTTCTGTAGCAGGCAGGATGTAGTCTAAAGAGTGTGGGAAATGTAAGGCTCCATCCCTCATGGGTGCATACCAGTGGTGAGGATTACACTGGATTATGACAGCAGCCTTGGTGCAAATGGACACTGGTAGGGAACAAATCCTAAATTCAAGGGACTAAGTCAGATTTGGTTTAGGTTGGATGGTTAAAATGTTAATTGTGTTTGGTTTTAAGCTGATACAGCTCAAACAGTACAAAAGCTAAACTGGGCAGCATTAGGGAACAAAGATGCAAAGCACCTCAAAATCAGTGTATTAACTGTTCTCACCTCATGCAGGTGTTGCTGAGCTAACTTCCTTCATCTGTGCACCTTTTAATAATTATGCCTCCAAACTAATCAAACTGTTGCAATTCCTTGATGAGTGTAAAGCTTCACTTGGTGAAGGTACCATTCAAAGTTAATGCCCCAGTCCATCACATGAGCAACTCATGCACCAGAAGCTGCTGCTGCTGTCTAGGATGTGGTGTTGTCTGATCATATTTACTAGGCTATCTTCTCAATGACATCAGGGTCTTCCATGCAATTTCTTTTTTGCAATTGAAGCTCGTACGCCGTCAGTTGCCTTTACTGATACATTGAAAAATGAACCATGCACCTTGGAGAAAAGAATCCCAAGGATCTATGTGTTGCCACAGTTTGAGCTGAAGAGTTAACAGCATCATAGCTGTAAGCTGTAAAGCACTGCTGTGAATCAGCACAGATGGGATCTGTATCATATACCACAAGGGGTTTGCACTTCAGTTCAGACACGTCTGGCTACCATAAACAGATTTAATTTGGCCATGGGATTGAACAATGAACTGGTGTGTTTAAACTCCTGCTGTTTTAATGAATAATAGCTATGAACAGCACTACCAAAATGGCCTCTTAGTCTCTATGCCTTTATTAACTGTGTACAGTTATGGAGCCCCCAGCACAGGAAGGACATGGAAGTGTTGGAGCAGATCCAGAGGAGGCCATGAAGATGCTGAGAGGGCTGCAGCAGCTCTGCTGTGAGGACAGGCTGAGAGAGTTGGGGCTCTGCAGCCTGCAGAAGAGAAGGCTTCCAGGAGACCTTGGAGTGGCCTTGCAGGATCTGAAGGGGGCTCCAGGAAGGCTGGGGAGGGACTATTGACAAGGTCTTGCAATGCCAGGACAAGGGGAATGGGTTTGAACTGGCAGAGAGGAGATTGAAAGTGGATGTCAGGAGGAAGTTGTTTGCAGTGAGGGTGATGAGACACTGGCACAGGTTGCCCAGGGAGGTTGTGGCTGCTCCCTGCCTGGAGGTGTTCAAGGCCAGGTTGGACAAGGCCTTGAGTGACCTGTGATGATCCTTGAGGGCCTTTCCAACCTTACCATTCTATGATTCTATGATTCTATGATTACTGCTATAGGAGCAATGTCAGTGTGTGACTTATAACCTCAATGACGTGACAAGGTATTAATGCATTTGTCAGCTAAAGCCACATTGAGAGACTGAAGCAGAAAACTGGGATCAGCTTTCTTGACCAGAATCCTCTTGTGTTTGGGTGGGTGCATACCTCACTGCAGAAATTAGTCACAGTTCTGTCAGACCAATCCCTTTTTCTTTTTAGATGCTTGTATACATGAAGGGAAATGTACCATGTTTAACGCAGATTTTATTTCTCTGAGTAGGAGAGAATGATGAAAATAGTCACAATTTTGGCAGCTGTCTCAGAATATAAAGATCTGCTCATGGGTCAAAGGCAATGTTTGGTTGTTTCCATTTCAGCTGTGCAATTCTCTTGATTATGATGTTTTTATACAATTTCATTACAGTGAAAGTTATGCAGTAGTGAGGTAGGCCTACTGTCTTCTCTTCACAGACCCAACGCTGCAATGCACAGTCTGTCAAAGACATAAAAGCTCTTGCAGCAGCTAATCACTTGGCTGCAGACATTCAGGGCAGGTTTTGTAGGTGTCCCATGACTGCACTTAGTTTTTCCTGAACACGCAGCAGCCTGCTGGTATCTTGGCAGGATGATATTGCTGCACCCAGCTCCAGCCGTTGACAGCTGGTCAGATTCTTCACAGTGGTCAACTAAATAACTGCTTCATTTCATTACACAAATGATGAGAGAAGAATATTCCTAGAGCTATCAACTACAGGGAAGACCCTGGGATGCAAAAATTCAATCCACATTCAGTCCACATTTAGTTCATTTTTGGAAAGAGGGCTGAGTTTGGACTCTGGTGAGACTCAGATTTAAGGATTGCTTTAGCTCCACCTTGGTGTGTAACAAAGGTAAGACGAGGCCCCGAAGGCTGAAAACGTGGACAGGAAAACATTTGCTCAGAACCAGTTCATTTGTTTCAGATTTGTTGTGTTTCATGTCATGAGAATGAAATGTTCTCAACCCAATTCTTCCCAGAGCTGCCCTCCTGTAATGGCTGTACCTGCAAGGTATATCCCACTTCTTTTGCTGTACAGCTACTGAGCCACAATTTGCTGGTCCTAAATTGATTTCAAATCCTATTTTTTTCCAAGAACCAAATTCACTCACAGACTTGCTCAGCCACAGGCCTCAACTTGACACTAGATTTATCATTAGCCTGACTTCATTAAGGCAGGATAACAAACTGCAGTGGTTTGCTGTCAATCAAGCAGTGGTCAGTTGTCCAGGTACCTGAATTCCACAACCCTTAAGCCACAAGCCTCTTTTCTATACATTTATTTAGTTTCTTGCAACTTGTAGCACAGTGTTGGGCATTATCTTTTACCATGCCCTCTCTAAATGGTTACATTTTAACCCAAGCCTTAAGGAGGCACAGAAGCAATGGGCCTCAGTCATGACAGGTACTCAGGTCAGGCTGTGTTTCTTTTAATGCTGTAGCTGGACTTGTTCTGATTTCCAGATGCAATACTACAGGTATCTTTTGTAGATCATTCTCAGTTCCTGGATGGACCACAGACATTCTGCTCATTTGTCTGGCATCTAAGCCCTTAGCAGTCACACTCTCCTCCTTACTTCAGCTGCAGAACTGTAATAATTAGACTTGCTGTTTTCCAGGCCTTTTTTGCATTGCATTAACCTGTGCCTCTCTGCAGAGTCTGTATCTCTCACATTTGCAAAACAAATGTACCTGATGTGGCCTGCAGCCCCAGCAGTGCCTCTGACACTTGCACCATAACCAAAGGACTGCAACAAGGTCACCCCCAGACAGCAGCCACACAGTCCAATCTTGCATCTGCCAGGCAGGCTCACGCTCCTGGGTACACACATTGTACTTCCCTCTTCATCCATCATTTTTGATCAGATCTTTGGAGCCTCATGCATCAGCAGTCAGGTAAGATGAGAGGTCTGTTATACAGCAGGTGTTTGCCTTTGTGTACAGACCTGTTTGCACCCACTCTGCTTCTTTCCTCTGTACTGAAGATCTGCCTCTAGCCAGCCTGTAACATTTAGTACAGACTTCCACAAAAGAGCAAAGCATGATAAGGTACAACTGGAGAGCAGGAGGTGATTTAATTCCTTACAGGATAGGGGCATAGAGAGTCCAAACAGAGAGCTGGAATGACAATGCTCAGCAGTCTCCCAGGAAAGTAGAGAGAGTGAAGTCCATCATGAAACAGGCTTAAGATAACTCACATTGCATCATACCTGCTGTGGGCTAAGCCTGAGCACAGGACAGCTGCCATGGCTTAGCTGATGTGCAGTACCTTCTTGAGTTCTTGTACATCAATCTTGTGTTTGAGCCCTAAGGCTGCAGAAATACAACACTAGATTAGATTCACAGTTCCATAAAAACATGCAGAATTTGATTCAAAACCAGAGAGAAAATGCTGTCTTCTGCCTTTTGTAGGTTCAGTTCAAATCCTTGCAGCACCTTAACCTTGCACATTGCAGTTAAATAATGTAAAATTTAACATAAATTCCATTTGTGTGCTGAACTGTGAAAAGCAGATTGGGGGAAAAGGGTATTTTGGTGTGAATCACAGAGTCATTGATGGAGTAGAAGAGACCTTTAAAGGTCTATAAGGGCTGTTGCTTAGGCAGGGAATGAGTCATTTCAAAATCAGCAGTTGTCATCCTCACTCATTCCTCTGGCAGCAGCAATTCTGGCCTCTCTGCTCTTCATCATAGCTCTGTCCTTCTTCTCCCTCCCCTCCTCTGGTAGGAAGAATGCAGACATCTTCTCCAGGGAGCAAGATTCATTTTTGCTGATGCTGCTAAGATGCTTTAAGCTGAATTTGGTATAAGCAGTACATTTTTGCCTAATTTTATTCCAAACTGTATATACTTGTATCACAACTTACAAAGAAATGTATCATCCTCTAAAAGGGAAAAGAGTTTTGTTTCATTCACAGGATAGTTATGAACTGTAAATTTTAAAAGCAAAGTTTTCTAGTTAAACTGAAGGGATTTTTTTCCCCTGTCTTTGTTTCAAGTAACAACTAAAACCTCAGAAGTCTTAGAAAGAAAGGAAAGTGCAACCTGCCATAAATCAGAATGAAAGAGATGTGGATGACCTCAGAGCTGAGTAGGAACAAGTACCTGTGAAAGACAGATCACTGACTACATTAAAAACAGTACATGTGGCAGAAGCCACTTGGTATGAAACCTCTGATTTCAACAAATTCTACACCAAAATCCCTCTTTTAGTGAGGACTTTCAAACTGGCCCACAGCAAAAGAGGATGGCATTCAATACACTGGAGACTACTGGAAGATAACGAAACGGCAGAAATTAGCTAAGAGAAAATAGTTTCCTGCTGGGTGAAAAACAGATGGCATAACCAGTGAATACATGGTGACCTTGTTGCCTGGAAACGTTTGAAGTGTGTTTTGCTAGTGACTTTTCAGTTGCCTGGGGCAGGTTTGTCAGCCCAGTGCAAGCCAGAGGTGATGGCTGATGGCTGGCCAGGCACCCGCAGCTTGTTTTCGGTGGGGTCACTCTGCCCTTTGTATTGAGACTACTCGAGCTGCTGAAATGTGCTGCAGAAGGTTCAGTGCTGCAGAGAACTCATGGAATTGGGCACCTGCCCTGCTGCAGAGTTTTCTAGAGGGAAAGAGAAGTAGAGGCTACACAAGCAGCTTCAGGGGAAGGCTATCCTGTTTAGCCCTCTCGTGCTAAGCACTGAAATAACCAGGCTGCTTAGTGTTGAGCTGCTCCTCTGCACAGCATGTCTTTGCTAATCTTGGAAACTCAATTAGAAATTATTTCATCTGAGCTTGTTCTGTTTATTTATTCATTTAGTTTTTGAGCTAAAAGTGCACACCATGCTTACAGGATGGTCTGACTGGGCAGTTCTGGATACTGCAACACTTTTTAAAGGCACAAGTATTCTTAGATTTTTTACTGTTGCAGTATCTATCATCCTCAGCCAGTCTTCCTGATCCTAACATAATCACAGAACCACAGAAAACATCCAGTTGGAAGAGACCTCAAAGACCATCCAGTCCAACACTTGACCCCAGCACTGAAAAGTCTGTGCTAAACCATGTCCCTAAGAGCCAGGTCCACACGCTGCTTAAAAACCTAGCACCCAGCCCTAGCCAATCAACCAGACCATGGCACTAAGTGCCCCAGCCAGGCTTGCCTTTTAAACAACTCCAGGGATGTGGACTCCACCACCTCCCTGGGCAGCCCATTCCAATGCCAATCATTCTCTCTGTCAGAAACTTCCTCCTAACATCCAGCACAGACCTCCCCTGGCACAGCTTGAGGCTGTGTCCTCTTGTTCTGTCCCTGGGTGCCTGGCAGCAGAGCCCAACCCCAGCTGGCTACAACCTCCCTTCAGGGAGCTGCAGAGAGCAATGAGCTCTGCCCTGAGCCTCCTCTTGTGCAGGCTGCACACCCCCAGCTCCCTCAGCCTCTCCTCACAGGGCTGTGCTCCAGGCCCCTCCCCAGCCTTGCTGCCCTTCTCTGGGCACCTTCCAGCACCTCAACATCTCTCTTGAATTGAGGGGCCCAGAACTGGACACAGCACTCAAGGTGTGGCCTGACCTGAGTAGAGGGGAAGAATCACCTCTCTGCTCCTGCTGGCCACAAAGTTTCTAATACAAGCCAGGATGCCATTGGCTTATACAGAGCACACCCCAGCCTCAGAATAAAAAAAAAAAGAGATCTCTGCCTTTCCACGTTTCATCTCCCAGTATTTCCTAAGAATATGTTCAGCTTTGGCCCATTTTACCTCAAGTTTGGATAAATTTTCTTTATTCATAAGAGTTTATCTGAGGATAAATGTAGTGACTTGATAAATATATGATCAAAATCAAATGACAGAGCACAATAACAGCACTAAATGAAAGAGAATTTGATGGCAACTTTTATAATAGCAAAAGTGGAAAAAAAAAAAAAGCTCTTGCCCCAAAATCTATTCATAAATTTGCTATCTGGGACTTTGACATTTCTATAAATGATCATGTCCTCTGCAAAAGATTATTAATCTTATTTTTCCTAGGGAGAGATGAAAGTTGTAGTGTTCATCATGTTGTCTCCTACTGAGAAGTACTAATGCTTGTGGTTATGGGGGCTAGGTTACCACAGGTGGAAAAATCAAAGGATAAGAGCTGGCTTCTTTGTGTTCTGTCACCTCAAACAGGGTGGTAGCAAATCTCAAAACAGCAGTTTTTGCTTGCCAAAGAAGGCAAGGTATCTTTGTCTGCATCAATAAGAACTGTACTGGAGCTCTCTCAAACTCACACAGACTCAAAGCAGTCCTGCTGCTTCAGTAATCACATTCTGTTTTCCCTTCCACTCTTCAAAGTCGTTGACTTCACAACTAAACAAACCCCACAATTTTCATCTCGGTATTTAGAAAAGACGAGTTGGCAATTAGGCCTTTTCTATGTCCTGCAGGGGAAGTGGATGCAAACAAGTAGATGAAAAGAGTGTTTTTGACACATGGTGCCTTTTACACCTCCAAGACAGTTACTGCAAGGTAATTGAATGCCTTCTCTGGAGAGTTTTATCCCAGATACCTAAACATCTGGCTTTTAATGCAGAATTCATTAGCGCTTTAAGTTATTACAACAGAAAGTGCATTGCCATCCCGAAACAAAAACAGTTGTTATTGCAAAGTATTAAACACTGAGCAAGAGAAGCAGCTCCTTGGTGACATGTTATACTTACAGCTCTTATTCCACAAATCACTTAAAGCCATTTATAACTACTATTATTAGCTATAAAAGCCCACTTGGGTTTTATGAACGCTGGAGAACTGAGACAAAAAAATCACTTTGAAAAGGATTGTGCCTTGATCACTGTAAGTCTTTTGGCCCCTGCACAGACACAGTCAGATGAAAAATGGAGATTATATGAGTCAAATGACTTAGAAAAATGTCTCAAGATTTAAATGCAATGTATCTAGGAAGGTTTTATTCTAATTAGAACATAGCAGAGTAACAGCAGCAATCTGCAGTGATATCATCAAATCAAGGCTGTTTCTATGGGAACACCACCAACTCCCAGAAATTATCCTGCCAGTTTGCCATAAATAGAAAATAAAAGATTTTTTATAAAAAAAAAAAAAAGAGAGAGCAAGAGAAAGGAAAGGAAAAAAAGACCAAGGGAGAAAGAGAATGAAGTGCAAAATCCAGTCCTCTCTTTTTGAACTTACTGAGAATATGTTGTCAAGTCTTATTCTACAACAAACAGAATTAGTGAGATGAGAATTTCAGTACAATTTATACTGCTTCTGCCACATATCTGAGGCCCTTAACACCTTCTCTGAAGACCTTCTCAAGGGTTTTATTGAAAAAAAAAAAAAATGCAATGCACTCTTCTATAGTGGTCCCCCTGCTTCCTGCACTTTTCACAGTCCAAGTGAGTTCATGATTGGTGTGGGAGAGAGAAACAGCTTTGGTCACAGATACTCACTCTGTTTCCTTCATTTCTATTTTCCCTCTCTGTCCTTTGATAGTCTGGTCTAAAAGGGACACAAGGACAGAGCAGGAAAAGCAAACAATAAATATCACAAGCACAAGCTATTCTTTCTGCCTGTTTGGCAGATTGTCTCCCTTTTTCAGCAGTCTTCCCAACAGCTGCCTCCAGCCTGGTGCCTTCACCAACCACACAGGCACAATGGAAACCACTCAAATTCTTTCAAGGAATATCTAGAGATCTTCTATCCCTTTGAAACTTCAGTCCAACAGCATTTCTGCACTCTGGCACTATGCAGGTTTGTGCTGCTGGCTTTCTTCACCACAGCAACACCTCCCTTGTCTGGAGGAAGTGTCTTCCTGATGGGCTGCTCAGGACAGAGGCAACACCTTCCTGATGCTGTATTCCCAGCTGTAAAACTCCCTTTCACTTGTGGTTTGTGACTACTATTTTTCTGCTTACAGGATATGTGTTGTATTTTCAATGGTTCTCATTTCTTACCCCCTTTTGAGCCACCACTCCTAAAATAATAATCTAAGTAATTATTATAATAATAAAATAAATAAAAAATAATAATTAAAATAAAATAAATAATGAAACTAATAATATAAATAATTATATAATATAATATAAAATGATAAAATAATGACATAAATATTTAATAATTAAATACAAATGGAATAAAAATTAATAATATTTTAATAATATTTATAATCTTTTTCAGCCCTGCCCTAATGTGGCTAGTAGTATCTGAATATCACACCATAACCTCTATCATTTGCTTCATACATACTGAGAAGAAATCCCTCACTTAGAAGTAGCCTATGATAATAAATTATTATTGAATTTTATCTCGTTGAATGACTGGAAGTAATAATGTCACTTTGGACAAAACCAGACAGTGATAGTGTCAGTAAGTGCTGCTGAGAACATCGATGGTGAATTTGATGATAGTCTTTCAAGCACAATCTTTCCCCTTTAGCAAGTGGATTGCAACTCCTGTCTGCACAGCAGAGGGCATTCCCTTCTTCAGATCCCTGCAACGAGTCTGAAGTACATTAAGCACTCTCACGGACCGGGAGAGGTATCAACTATATCTCAAAGAGAAAAATGCCTTTAAACACCTTTTAACATGTTGATAGCACCACTTTTAAGGAATATGAGTGAGTCTAATTGTTCCAACAGGAATTGTCTGTAAATCACTTCAGGCTTGGTTAAGTGCTGAAAACCTGAATAGATATTTTCAAACAGTATGCTTAAATGGAGGTTTCAAATGAGATTATATTTTTCTTCAGATACAAAAGGCCAAATTATTATTTCAGAGACAATCTGAAGGATTTACTATAATATATCCACATACTAAAGCTGCAGATTTGCTTATGCAAACAATCCATGAGACCTGCTCATCTCCTACTATCCAACATAGACTGCTCCCACTATGTTTGCTTGATTTCAAGGACTGCAGAGTTGAACAGTGTTGCAGGTTTGACTGGTGGTGACCTAGACGAATAAGAGGGGCAGCCCAGAGACAGAGTATAAGAGAAGCACAAGAATGTGCTGAGAACAGTCAGATATGCCTGAGTTAGCTGAAGGGACTTGCACTCAGGATGAACAGATAGAGCTTTGTGCCTCCCTATAACTACACTAATACCATATTAGTAGCTGTGTACACCATGATGTAGGCGACTTTCCTTTGCTGTTTAGCATCTTGTTCAGGGTCAACTCAGAGCTAAATCTTTCACTTGACATCAATGCTTAAAAAACAAAAAGTTCAAATTATGTCCAAAACCCAGGATGCAGAAAAACATTCATGCTGCTTCTTTGCCATAACGCAATAGCTGAAGCAAAAGTAATTTCTGGGGGGAAGAAAATTGCTCACAAAGATCACAAAGTCCCTTTCTATTTCAGGAAAATGGCAAAGGAAGCCATCCCCTTTAAACAGACTATTTGTGCCTACTAATTATCATCTTCAAGTACACTCCCCCTGGTGGGGATGAAAAGATTTTACTCTGAAAAGAGAGATTCAAAACTGGTGTTCTGATTCTTGCCATATTTAACTTTTCACCCTAATTGCAGGCCAGCACTGGGCATGCTTTCAGCTCATTATTCC
>VWYK01042904.1:0-10866 GCA_013399775.1 Semnornis frantzii | reverse complement strand
AATTAAACAGCATTTTTTGAGTGCAGGGATCTCAGAAGAGGAGAGATAAACACAACAACATTTGTCAAGCTGGCAAAATGCCATTTGTCTACTTTGCCCTTGACTTTTTATAACCGCTCTTGTTTTAAATAAAGATCAAAACCTTAGGATGTTCTGTTTCACCAGTGCTTCATGAAGCGTTCACAAGTTCCCTGCCATAACCAACCTTAAACACATTTACGCAGCGGGGTCATTAAAAAAAAACAGCTGTCTTTAAGTGGAATATTAAAGTCCTGCAGAAATAGCCTCTGATCATGTCTATTCTTACACAGAAGTCCCCACTTAGAAGTTCCTGCTAAAGACCAATGTTCTTTCATTAGTTCATTAATCCTGAAATCTCTGGAAGCTGCTGCGAGTTGGTGGCAACTAAGCGAATGCAGACATTTGGGACACACAGACCCAAGATCATTTTCAGCTACTGTGTAAGCAAGCCACTAGGAACTTCAGAAATGAAAGAAAATGTTTTGAATGGCATGAGAGGAGATAAATAAAGAACAGCAATCAGACACACACCCTACATGGTAAAGGCAAAATGCTCATCAGCCTGCTCTGCTGCAGACTTTCCTTCTGCCAGAATCACATGTGGTAACACAGAATAAGGTGCAGAGTTTTACTCTTGCTGCTTCTTATATTTTAAACACCGAAAAATAAATACTGGAAGTGTCCTTTCTGCTTCTTTTGAGCGTTTCCTTCCTCTGCCCTTTTTTTTTTTCCATCTGACCACCCACGGCAGTGTTCCTTTTATTCACGCACTATTTTGAAGATCTGGGCAGCAGGCTGGGATCACAGAACTGAGGTCTTGGCACCCAGTCTCCCCCCAGATGAAGAAACCAAGTTGCTTTCAAGCACACACTCTGTAGGGTTTGGATTTATACAACCTATCCAAATGGTTTTATAAAAGATGTTCCTTCTCTGGGCTAAGCTCCCCACCAGCTGTATTTCAGATCATTCTCCCAGCATCCTGAACTTCCTAACATCCTGCAGGTATTTAAAACCCACATTTAACACACAACCCCACAGGGTAAATAATGGGATTTAAGTCTAAAATAAACCTCTCCAGAGATTCTGAACTCACAGTATGTACTGACTGAAAGCAACCTTTAGGAGCCATCTAGTCCAACCCCACCACACTAAGCAGGGACATATTCAACCAGATCACGTTGCTCAGAACCCCATCTTGAATGTCTTCAGGGATGGGGCCTCCACTACTTCTTCCAGTGTCCCACCACCCTCATATTAAAGATCTTCTCCAGTCTAAACCTCCCCTTCTCTAGTTTAAAATCATTGCCCCTTGTTCTAGTGCTACATGCCTTTTTGCGCAATCCCTCCCCAGCTTCCTTATAGGTCTCCTACACACTGAAAGTTATCAAACCAATGCTCATTACGTTTTCCTCATCAAAGAATCATGACTTCAAACACCAATGGGCTAAACCTTCCCTCAAGAAATCTGTGTGAGGTGCAATGCATGCTCTAGTCATTTAATAGCTGCTAGACTTAAATATCTTCTACATTAATTATTATCATTCTGCCATTTCTTCAAGTGAAATCCCAACTAGAATCATTCCAATCTCTTTATCTCTCAAGCAAGGAGCTATATATGTTTATTTGATATATACATACGCACACACACACACACACACGTATACACACATACATGTATTTCTTTTACTACATTCCTTACATTTTCACTCAGTTTCTTTTGGTAATGACTGGTTAACATACCCCAAATCCCTGATTATTTACAGAGATATCAGGGAGATCTCTCCAGTTTAATCTATTTCCCATACCACCTCTTGTCACACTCTAAACAAAGAGGTTATTTCATTTCAAGTGAAATCTCCATTTTTCCTAGAGGCTTCATTGCTTCTAAGAAGTCTTGAGTGAGCGAAGAGCAACTACTAAGTTTGGGCAAGAAGGGAACAACATTTGCCGACAAGATCTGTTTCCCAGCAAAGACCAAACCAATGCTTTGCACATCCAATCTGTATACTTCCAGGCAAGAGACACTGCTCACATCTGTGTCTGAACTGTCACCTCTAAAACTTCAGGCTCAGCTGGACCCTTGGGAGAGATCAGCAGCAGCCAGTAACTCACACAAAAGTCCTCTTGTCCAAGAACAACCTTTCATTGAAGTTTATACATTGATAAAATTGGCACTTGCACAAACCTCACCACACATGGTTCAGATTGTGCCCTCCTGTCCTTGACAAACCCTGGAGCCGAGAGAAGTTGCTGTGCTTAGGGAGGGTTGTATCAGTCTCTGGTGACTCACCCAAATCCATCCTAATTAGCCCAAGTTATTGAAGAGCCTTCTGCCCTATTAAAGATTGATTCACTCAGATATGCAGAACACAAAAATTGCTTCCTACTGTGGCAGTTTATGATGTTTGCTTTGCAGATCAGCAGCATGAAGAAAGGACGCTTGCACCAGAAAGACACAAGGATAATAAAATTAATTCCTGAAAGCTAAACCAGCCTCTTAAAAACACTCACCGTGTACGCGTATAATCACGCTCCATAATTATTCTAATTTGCACAATTAAGAGCTGAATAAACACCATAAATTTAAATGAAAAACCCCAGGCACAGGCTGGTGCTGCTACTGGAATATTTTAAAATCCAAAATATACAACCCCGTTGATGACCATCTCTGTAACCACTGCAAGATGGGAGCCCTCGACTGAAATCCAGTTAGGTACTTGCGCTGTTATTTAACCCATGACAGCGCTCGCTACCAACAGAAGAATAAAACCAGAGCACTAAAGGTGTTTCTCCAGCTTATTAGCACTGTTTCCTTCTCGATCCCATCCTGTGGAACAGTCACATCTGACAGAACATTTTATATGCTCCTGAGATGCCCATCTTCTGCAAGCTCCCTGCTCCTCCTGAATTAAAAGCCATCCTGGTCAGAGAGTGTGCTGCTGTCATTGTAGCCAAGCCAGGGCAAAAATCTCAGAGTACAGTAAGGAACAGACATTAAAATTAACCATGCTCCATAACTAGTGCATTCCTCTGGACAAACTTCATCTCCACAGACAGAGGTTTTGGCATTTCCATGCAGCCATCTCACACTGGCAATGGAAGATGCAAATAACAGTACCCACCAGCTCTCTGCCCATTTCTCCTGCCAGACACCTAAACCAGCATTTTCTCATCAGTTATCTCTCCCATCAGGCAAGGCATTTCTCATACTCACCACTCAAGGTCTTTGTCTGCACTAGCACCTTCCTCACCAGGCTTGCCATACTGGAAATTTTACCCACGTTGTCTAAACCTGCTCAGGACCAAACCAGGTGGAAGAATTCATACAAAACACGCCTGCATCTAGTCCCTGTGTCTCTGCCAGCTCCTTGGCTTGTTCTACTGAGGCTGCCGAGCGTCTGGATGAAGAAGGCTGGAAACACAAGAGACACACACACACACACGTGTGTGTGCACGCACAGGAAGCTTGGAACAGAACCAGTATGAAACATACCCACTTCCTTCTTCATGCTCCAGTATCTCTGCTGTAAACAAGCGCCGCAGATTAGCGAAGCCAAGCCGAAAAGTCCAGCAGAGAAGGACAAAAGAAGGGAGTGGCCCCCAGTAAGGAATAACTATTTTAAATACACAAACATCTTCCCATCAGATTAAAATGAGCTTTTAAATCAGGCAAATTCTGAAACCATTGTTGTGACAGAATAACTCAAGACAAACAGGAGACACTGCTTCCTCCTCTGGAGAGGTCTCCTGGATTTCCAGTACGAAGCGTCCCAAAAGCTTTCCAAGCGCCTGGACAAAAGACTTGACAAGTGCTTGTGTTGCTCCAGGGATAGACAGCAAAGAAGGGGAAGGCAGATGCAGATGAGGTACCACCAGCTACAACTGCTGCATCTTGCAGTGTAGGTGCCAGGAACAAGCAGGGGAAAGATACTAAGCTCATGTCTGGGGCTACCAGCCCTGTCCCACAAGCCAGCCACCAGCTTTCAGGAACAAGGTCAGCCTGGCAGGAGTGCATGTGTGTGTGCAAGCACCAGGCAGGAGTCAAATGCAGTGATGTTTCGTGAACAGCCTGCTTGTGTTTTGAGAGATCTCCACCTCACCCCACATAGCTTCAAGCTCTTCTGGTCTTCAACAGGTTTCCTTCAGCAGTTTTGAGGCATTTAACTCACAGCAGTTCTACCTCTGAGAACTGGAGAACACAGTACCACTGCACATCAGATGTACCACCAAACTCTTCTGTTAGAGCCCTCTATGTCTGGGCATTTGACACACTGTAGGCAATAAATGCTCTCCTGACAGATAAAGAACAGGAAGGCCAAGTTCTTCTGATTCAGAATGCTCCAAATGAAGATAACAATGGCTTTGATCACTCCCACTGGATCCCCAGCAAGTCCATATGCTTGGCAGGCAGGATGAGTCTCTCCACCAGAGAGATGAAAACCACCACTTCTCCCTACCACTGCCCTCGATGATGTCCTACTGCAGTCTATGCCAAGCTGGGTGGCTCTGGACAATACCCCATCTGGTCTGCAGAGACAGCAAGCCAGACAAAAAGCACTGTCCCATCCTCTCCTGTTGCAACAGGTCGCAGCAGCAGCCTTCCAAACCTGCAAGCCTAATGCTATCAGGCTTGCATGCTGCATCCAAGCATCCCATGAAGAAGAGAAAAGGGAAGGTGGAAAGGACAGCTTTGGCCCACCACCAAAGATCAGCCAACAGTGACCATCATCATCCTTGGCCAGGACACAGCCATAGCAAGTCTGGTGGACTTCTTCCCAACTGTCTTGAACAAGAAAGGTTAAGGTTCATGGGGCTTCATAAAGCACTAGAAACTTTGGTATATTTTCAGAGACAAGGTAAAGTTACAGTAGCTCTTGGCCTGGGATCTTCAGCAGCCAGTATATTTATTGACAACTACAATGAAACAGTGCCTGACCAGTGTGTGGTTTCCCAAACAAAGTTGCATGGTGGCCAGCACAAAAGGTTGGGTGAAGAGAAGCTGGTAGCTTGGCAGTCCTTAGTCTCAAGATGGTAAGAAGTGCCTGTCTGGAAAAACTGCCATCTTATGCTTCTCCAGACAGACACATGTTATTTATTTTTCCATCAAAGACCACTTAGCTCATAAAAGAGCTTTAATACATCTAAGCTGAAACACTGAGAGATCTGCAAGTGTCCAACAAATATCCTTTTTATTACCATTTTGCAATGCTGGCTACTAAGAGATTCCTCATTTTCACTTGCTCTCTTCATAAGGCGACAGCAGATTCCACAGCCCACCTCTTCCCACCCTGTCTTTCAAGACAAGGAAAAATCTCATAAAAGTGAAGTCAAGTTAATCTGCTGCTGTCCCTTAAGGCATCTAACTGCAAGATCAAGAAGCTGAGGGTCAAAAAAGAGATAGAGCTCTTCTCAAAATCAGAGACTTCACAGGAAGTCTCTTCCCAGAGTACATGGGGTGAGTCCCACAACAACCCTGCATGCAAGAGAAAGAAGTCAAATTACAGAGAAGCAGGAGAGCAGAGGGCAAGCAGTGTCAAGCCCACCAGTCTTCTGTCAAAGGGCTGCTTCTCCTTGTTCGTGGGGCAAGATTAAAACACAGCACTTCGTTATGGAAGAACTGGACACAATTTCAAACCTTCATTTCTGTTTAACCAGAAATAACAGGCCAGTAGCCAGGAGTTTGACTGAGAAAGTGCCCCTCGGTGCTGGCACCCCTTCACCTAACCAGCAACAGCCACCTTGTGCCCTGTCAGAAACCTTCATACTCTGGCTCACCTCTTGATCTTCTCTTCTGACAGCTCCCAAGATACACGCAAAGAACCAGTCATGCAAATTGCTATTCTGGCAAATTCTTCTTACATAATTTTTCAAGTAGACCTTGTGATCAGCCTCTTTCTAGAATATAATGGATTCCTGAAAAAGCCAACATTGTCTCCAACAGCAAAACTGAGTCCACACCAATCAGACTTAAGACTGCCCACCCACAGTGGCACGTAGCACACCATAGGACTGTGCTTGGATATGTATGCCAGTATCGTCAGACCCCACCTGGAGTAATGTGTACAGTTCTGGAGCCTCCAGCACAGGAAGGACATGGAACTGTTGGAGTGAGTCCAGAGGAGGGCCACAAAGATGATCAGAGGGTTGGAGTAGCTTTCCTATGAGGACAGGCTGAGAGAGTTGGGGCTCTTCAGCCTGGAGAAGAGAAGGCCTGAAGGAGACCTTAGAGTAGCCTTCCAGTATCTGATGGGGGCCTACAGGAAGGCTGGGGAGGGACTGTTTACAAGGTCCTGCAATGACAGGACAGGGGGCAGTGGGTTTAAACTGGCAGGAGAGAGATTTAGACTGGATGTTAGGAGGAAGTTCTTTACAGTGAGGGTGGTGAGACACTGGAACAGGTTGCCCAGGGAGGTTGTGGATGCTCCCTCCCTGGGGAGTTCAAGGCCAGGTTGGAGGAGACCTTGAGTAACCTGTACTAGTGGGAGATGTCCCTGCCTATGGCAGGGGGTTGGAACTAGATGATCTTTGAGGTCACTTCCAACCCTACCATTCTGTGATTCTATGATCACACACAGAATCTCAGGATATTGAGAGTTGGAAGGAACCTCTGTAGACCTTCAAGTCCAACTGCCCTGCTAAAGCAGTCACCCAAAGCAGGTTGCCAAGGATCACAGGTACATTTGGAATCTCTGCAGAGGAGACTCCACAACCTCTCTAGCCAGACTGCTCCAGGGTTCCAGCACCCTCACAGCAAAGAAGTTCTTCCTAATGTTTAGGCGAAACTTCCCATGTTCCAGTTTGTGCCTGTTGTCCCTGGTCCTACCACTGGGCACCACTGAAAAGCGTCTGGTGCCAAGCCCTAATGCTCTGCGATAAGGCAAGGTTCACACAGTCCAACATGCCAGTTCACTGCCTTAAGAAGAGTGTTTGCATGCGTGTCTACCAAAAGGCATCCAGAACGTCTGTGTTCAAGCATAAGCGAATCACTGCTACAGCACAGAACACAAATCACTTCTTTAACATGTGTCAGCTGAAGAAGGCTTCACGTTAACACACTCAGCCCTGTCAAGTATCAAAACAATCACTGCAGGAATATTCACTGGGGTTCCTCAGCAGGATGATGTGTTTATTGTGGGGAACCTCAGGAGACACTGCAAGCCCCTGCACCAAGTCTTGAATTTGTATCAGTTTGAAGAGCGATCACTTCGAGCAGCAGAGGCTCCTAAGCATGGTTACAGAAGGGATTGCAAGCCATAAAAATTAACAAGTCCCAGAATGAGAGCACTTGGGAGGGAGGAAATGGGTGGTCTCTCCTTGGATGTAACTAGTGATAGAAGAAGGAACGGCCTCAATCTATGACTGGGTAGGTTTAGACTGGGTAATAGGAAAATATTTTTCACAGCAAGAGTGGTCAGGCATTGGAATGGGCTGCCCGGGGAGGTGGTCGAGTCACCAAAACTGGATGTGTTTAAAAGTTGTTTGGATGTGGTGCTTGGGCATATGGTTTTGGGTGAACCTTGTATAGTAGGGATATTGGTTGAACTTGGTGATCCTGAGTCTTTCTCAATCTGAATATTTCTGTATGAAAATAAAACATTGATGGCTTCCACCAGCCGCACTCTGAGGAGTCACAGCCCTTCTTATGTTGGCACTAAGGGATAAATATCAGAGAATCATAGAATTGTTTTGGTTGGAAAAGGTCTTCAAAATCAAGCTGAGGGAGAGTAGGTTTAGGCTGGATCTTAGGCAGAAATTCTTCAGTACAAGGGTAGTCAACCATATTTTTAATATTACATAGAAACCCAGCATTTAGAATTTTTGCTTTAACTGCAAATGTACTCCAAACCAGAGACATTATCATCATGGATAGCTAGGATGAAAGGACGCATTTTAAGTTTGGGATTTCATCTATTTATGATGTGTGATCCTGGATCAAGACATGAAGAGGATGTTGTGGTTTTGGGTCACATTTGTGCTAAGGATCCACCAGCACCTCCAGTTTTACAGGCCCTACCAGAAAGGAAGGACATCCTCTCCCACCCCTGAATACTCCTCCTTATGCAGACTCTTAAAAAAAAAGTTGACACCCAGCACAGTATGTTGATGTTTTCCATGCATTTGCCCCCTGATAAGCACAAAAATGCCTTCTGCTGGGCGTTTTCCCTGTTCACTTTCCTGACCAAAAGCATTAATGCTTGGAAGAAAACAGAACCTAATGCAGTAGGTAATGATACTAAATATAAGCAGTGAGTCAAATCACTTCAGCTTCTCAGGCCTTCAACCCCACCAGCTGTTTCAGAAGTTCAGAGCCAGTGCTCAGCCCCTGTGCAGAGCCTAGAGCAGTTGATCATTTCTTATTTTTATGGCTTTAGGTAAAATGTGCTCCTAAACTCAGCATTACAGAACCCTGGGAAACAGATGGGCTTCAGGGATTTTTTTTTACAGCAGCAGTTACCATTAAAAAGCCTCAGCATCAGTGACCATGTAACAAAACATTATTACAACTGGCTTAAGGAAAGAAAAAGAGATACAGAAAAAAAGCACACAGGCCAGGGAGTGTCCAGCAGAACCTCTCAGGGAGCTCCTGCCATGGGTTTGGCAATGAAGCCGTGGATGATGGCATGCACCACTCAGGCAGCCAAGAGAGGTGATTCTGCTCCTCTGCTCTGGTGAGATCTCACACAGAGTAGTGTGTCCACCTCTGGGGTCCCCAACACAGGAGAGACATGGGTTTGCTGGAGCGGGTCCAGAGGAGAGTCACAAAGACGATCAGGAGGCTGGAGCACCTTTCCTATGAAGACAGGCTGAAAAAATTTGGCCTGTTCAGCCTGGAGAAGAGAAGGCTCTGGGGAGACCTTAGAGTTGCATTTCAGTATCTGAAGGGGACCTACAGGAAGGCTGAGTAAGGACTGTTTAGAAAGGCTTGCAGGGATGTGACAAGGGGTAATGGTTTGAAACTGGAGCAGTGTACATTAAAGTTGGACATCAGGAGGAAGTACTTCACTATGAGAGTGGAAAAATACTGAACAGGTTGCCCAGGGATGTGGTGGATGCCCTGTCCCTGGAGATATTCAAAATCAGATTTGATGTGGTCCTAGGCAGCCTGATCTAGTCAGAGGTGAACCTGCCTACTGCAGGGGGTTGGACAAGATGACCTTTGAGGGTCCTATCCAATCCAGTACATTTTGTGAATCTGTAAACTCGCTTGGATGGCTCCAGCTAGGCACAAAGCTGAGCATACACTGGAGGACTCTGCTCCTCAGCTCCAGCAGGACAGGAAGAGTCCAAAGCATTCAACCGCCCTTGAAAGTAGAGTCTGAAGGCTGACAAAGCGACAAAAAGCCAGCAGGAGATGCTTCCCACTGTGCAAGGGACAGCAGGAGGCTGCTTTTGAAACAGAGAAATACACACTTCTTAAAAAGAGGAGATTCAATATCTAACAGGGAAGTCAATGAAGGAAATCAATGATGCATTAATAGTTTTGATCATTCCCAAAGTATTTACACAGTCTGCATTCAAAGACTTTCTATTCAAATCAACAACAAAAAAACCCAACAAAAAAAATCAGATGAAAGCCAAATATTCACATTTACATGTTTGTGTTTTTTATAAAGTTTATCTCTACAGATATATTTATCAGTTCCCCTTTTTCACCTCTGCAAGTTATGTCCAATCTGGGAACAGTCATCTAATCAAACAACTCAACTTTTTAAGCTTCCTCACCGCCACATCCCTCTGCACATCAACCAGGAATCAAGATAGCCAGGGGTTGAAAAAAACAAAAACAAAACACTAATACTATGTGAAAGCTGGTTATACTTTGTCTCCAGAAATGGCCTTTATTTGGGAGCAAGAGTATGTTTATTTTCCAGGTCTAAATGCCAACAGCAGCTCTGTGTCTCTGGTTTGCTTGAGCAAAATTTGAAGCAAAAGGAAATGCTCAGTAAGTGCAGGCAATATTAATCCTGTTGTGACTGGAACAACTTGACATCTATAGCAAGAGGGGGTGTGAATGGGGAGAACCATCTACACCTCCATAAACGTGCTGATAAAGTGGCATCTTGTCTTCCTGGATTCAAGATGTCAAACCCAAATGTCTCTGTTAACAGGACAAAAAAATAAAAAGAAAAAAACAATTACACTGTGGGAAAAAAAAAGTAGCAAACATGAAGTCACCTTTTTCTGCCTTTTCTGTTTGCCACAGAGGTTTTCTGAAATAGAGCCTGTGATTTTATCTACATTTCACTACCTGCAAAATCAAACTTTCCACCTGCTGGAACTCAGCAAGTTCTCAGTACAGGGTTGAGGTTCATCTTCCCCTCAACAACTGAGCTCACCATGACTGAGGGGATCTGAATGCACATGGTAAAGTTCTCACTGAGGTTAGCATTTAGTCTCCACTTTTAAAAACATCAGGCAACCTTCCTCCTCTAGAAGTTCCCTTCTCCCTGAAGCTTCTCTTACCCATGCTTGCACACATCACAGCAGAAAAAAAGGATAACAGAAGAAGGACAAGAAGATGAGGACATGTCCTGTCTTAGAGGTATGTGGAGGTCAAGAACAAATTTAGAAAAGGGGATCTCATGTCAGTAATTAGAGATGTGGTTGTTGGGATCCACAGAACAATCTCTGCAGCTACAGGTGGTCATGAAACAAAACAGAGGATCTGCTACTGTGTGCAAGGGTCTCTTCTGCCTGCACACCAAATCTGCACAGATAAGGCAATACTTTCCCAGAAAAATATGTTGGACTGTGACAAGTGTTTCTCCCCTCTAGCAGAAGATCCTTGATGAACCAAATAGCTTTGCCAGAATTTATCCACGCTTTTGAGGTGCACTAAACAAA
>VWYK01042874.1:12763-42517 GCA_013399775.1 Semnornis frantzii | reverse complement strand
TAGCTCAAACCAGCACATGGAGCTTTGTTTAATNCTTCACAGCCTATAGTATAATTTTCTCTATTAAAATATTCCAATTAGCTCAAACCAGCACATGGAGCTTTGTTTAATTTGGCTTTTTTGTTTGTTTTCTTTGCAGTTTTTTTGGTTTTTTTTTAAAGATTCCTATCAGCCATTATTTTTTTCCTTTTCCATAGGTTAAGCCTGACATTGCTTATACACACACACACACAATTCAGACGTCACTGACTTCCAGGGAAGCAATGCAAGGCAAAGCAGTGTATGTGGTGAACAGAATAATCACCTAATGAAATTTCTAAGATGATGCAGGCAGTTTAAATAATATAATAATATTGAACTATTAGTTCAATACACAACAGTTTACTACAGTTGACTCAGAAAATAAATGCATTATTGGCAAGCCACTGGACACAGAGACCCAAAGACAGAACTCCAGGCACCAGTTAAGATTTCATCTGACAAAGGAAGATGTCAAAGATCCAGAGCCTGCTCTCAAACAGATGACTTTGGAGGTGGGGGCTTTATCCAGCTCTACAGACAGCAGATTACAGAATCTTGCAGCAACAGATCTTAAAAAGAATCTTTGCAAACAAATGGATTCATGATAAAGCTTAGGGCAAAGATGCCCTCAAAAAGTAGTTGAGTATAAAATAATCTGATCTGCTTTCTGAACTTCCGTTGCCACTTGTTTTCACAGAATCACAGAATGTCAGGGGCTGGAAGGGACCTTGAAGGCTCATCCCGTCCAACCCCCTGCCAGAGCAGGATCACCTGAAGCAGATCACACAGGTTTTGAATGTCTCCAGAGAGAAGACTCCACAACCCCCTTGCGTGACCTGTTCCAGTGTTTCCTGGAGGTGTTGTGCCTCCTTAGTGGCATTTTGCCTTGGGAGTTTGGAATCTAATTTTAAATAAAATTTCAAGAGATAGTACATGATCAGCCAATTCCTAATTGCTAGGTCAACTTACATCTTTAAGAACGAGCAGCAGATAGAGATTTCGAATGTGTCTATTAGAGAGCTGACACCTGACTGCATAAAATATATTTAATAGCTGAATCAATTAGATCCAGGCCTACAGGGGGAAAAGGTACTGAGGTGATATTTTAATAAAAATCCACAGAGGATCATCATGTACCTAACAGATATGCATTAGCTACTAATGTCTCTGTTCTACGGGAAGGCAACGTTTCAGAGATCAAGGTAGACAACGGGCAAGCTGAGAGGAAAAATTCAGTTGTCTATTTTGGTCTGGTTGTTCATTTGATGGAGGCAATGCTTTTTTTTTCAGACTGGTGTGGGGTGGGTTTTGGCTTTTTTTTTCTTTTTTTTTTTTTAAAGTAATGATTTCTGATCTCTAGAAGAGAGTTAAATAATGCATCAGCAATGAGGCTAAGGATGTATCATTTCTGTGGACGCTTTAAAAAAAAAACAAAACCAAAAAACTTGTCACTGTGCTAAAAGGCTTAGTTATTTGTTTTGGATCGTTGTAGAATCTGCAAAATATCCCAGCTTCCCCTCAAATGCCACAGCACAACTGGCAAAAATGTTCTAGATTCAGAAATTAAATGTAAGTGAAATTTAAATTTGCCAGGAAAGCAGCATCTATGCTGCACAGGTGGATTAGTAGGGAGGGAGCAGAGCAGTGCAACGTATACAAATCACACAGTTGTAACTGAACAGGTGAATCCATTCTCACAATAGTATATTGTATGGCACAAAATAATATCCCCAAGGGTTCATCTTTTGGCTTACTCTGAAGATTTAGAGGTTTACCTTATGAGAATTAATGTTACAAGATCTGAAAACAACAGGGTTTGAGCAGAAGTACTGGAAGCACTTTTGTACATGCAGAAAAAACATCCTCAATAATCTGTACAGCCTTTTTGACTGAAGATACTTTGACTCTTATGAGCAAATCTCTCCTCATTTCATCTGGTATGTGTTCAAGAAACCCTGATTCTAGAAATACTGAAGCTTTTCTTTTATCTATTTACCTTAACAGCGTCTTTGCCAGATTCCTAAGTCTAGCACAATGCTTCCCTGGACCTAAAAATATAAACTTCATTCTCTTCCCAAATGCCCTGTAAATATTTTTTCCCCCCTATAAACACCAGTAATCAGAAAAACACACATTTGGAGGCTTGAAGCCACCTGCCTGCATTGGCTAATCTTTCAAGAGCTTCTTTATTGTTCTCAAAATCCTTCTTACTAGGCAATCTGCTTCTTACCACTCGGCATTGTGGCTGACCCTTACTTCTGCAAGCACACCCCATTTTGCCTTCTTTTTTTTCTGTTCTGAACACCCTGATCACAGAGTGTGTGATGGAGCCTTCTTGCTCTCAACCTCTGTCTACCCTGTCTACCTAACTCTATTTCTACACAAATGTATTTATATGTAAGTAAAAATCCTTTGTTGCAACCTGTTCCATTCTAATGCTACACATTTATTGAGGCTGTGTCAGTTTGTCACAGAACTCAAACAGTTTGGCATATAAACAACAGATCTATAATAGTCCCTTTTAAATTATACATCTACTATTGGTTACATACAGCAATGGGACAATTTATGTGGAAAAGTGATGGTTTTCTATATTTATAGCTAAGACAATGGAAGCTGTGCAAAAGGTTCACCACGAAAATTTAAAATCCACCTAATTTAAAGTCTGTTCTACTTTCAGAAAATGGAGTGAATCTAAGGCAGTTTCAACCTTTAATTATTTTGCTACAAAATAGTGCACTTTCATACATATCTGCTTATTACCTACTCTGCCCTAGTGAGACCGTACCTGGAATACTGTGTCCAGTTTTGGGCTCCCTGGTTCAGAAGAGACAGGGACCTGCTGGAGAGAGTCCAGCAGAGAGTCATGAGGATGACTGGGGCACTTGAGCATCTCCCCTACAAAGAGAGACTGAGAGCCCTGGGGCCTATTCTGGAGGAGATCTCATCAATGTCTATAAATATCTGAGGGCTGAGTGTCAAGTGGATGAGGCCAATTGCTTTTTGGTGGTCTGCAGCAGTAAGACAAGGAGCAACAGCTACAAACTTGAATATAGAAGGTTTCACCTCAACGTGAGGAGAAACTTCACAGTGAGGGTGACAGAGCACTGGAACTGGCTGCCCAGAAAGGTTGTGGAGTCTCCTTCTCTGGAGACTTTCAAAACCTGCCTGGATGCATTCCTGTGTGATCCTGCTTGGCAAGGGGACTGGACTTGATCTCTGGAGGTCCCTTCCAACCTCTAATATTCTGTGAACCAAAGAAAAAAGCTTCTGTA
This sequence comes from Semnornis frantzii, assembly GCA_013399775.1. NCBI lineage: Eukaryota > Metazoa > Chordata > Aves > Piciformes > Ramphastidae > Semnornis > Semnornis frantzii. The sequence goes on along the minus strand of VWYK01042874.1, from coordinate 39,221 downwards.
TTTTAAATTGTGCATTTTTGATTAACAGTATTATGAAGTTCAGTGTTTCAGTATAAATTCAGCTATTCATCAGAGGCACTGAGAAGAGGAACAGCCCAAAATGAGCACTAGTCCACAATCTCCACATGCATATAAATATGTACACACAGGCTTCTGTACACAAACATACAGATGAGTTATCAAGATGGGGAGACAGAATGTGTGTATGATGCTGCAGAAAGAGGGCATGCTTAATTAAGGAGAAAACAGTACACAAAAGAACAAGCTTACATGTTTGTGACAAGAAGTCTGGCTTTCTGGTATGTCTTATATCGGAAAGCACTGTAGTACTTGAATTTAGATCCAAGAAAGCAAAGTTGTTAGAGACACATGAAGTAGTATGAGGAAAAAAACCCCACTCTATCCTCAATTTCTTTTCACACACTCATTCAGCAGATGAAAACTCCTTAATAATTAAGCAGTGGTTGATAATACTAATATCTATGCAAAGAAGGGAAATCAAGAATCTCAGTTCCATTATAGAAAATCATAGAGAAGAAAGCCCATACTGCAAGTCATGGAAATTTCTCTGCATATCTGTGTTGGTTTCCAAGCAAAAAGTCCCTACAAAGCAAAGAACTGAGATGCAAATGAATCATGGCTTGACAGTGTTCAACACAGCTTTACAGCCTATGAAGAGCTACTTTCAATGTCCTCTACTTTTCCTTCATTTTAGTTAGACATGTTTGGTTATGTCCACTCTTAGAAGCTGGAAGGCTTGAGACCAAGCTGTTTGAAAGCCACCCTGGATTGGTTGGGCAACTGGTGGCAAAGGCAGCCCAATCCCTCCTGTTTCATAGTGCAGGGTAACTCAAACGCCTTCTGACAAAGGAAATCAATACTTCAGTGGGAGACGTGGTCCAGCTTGGCACAGAATCTCAAATGAACAAAAGGCCTCCTCCTGCCTGAAGATTCCCCCTGGAGCATTGTATCAAAACTCACCTCATTTAATACAAGCATCTGCAGAGGGATTTCCCCCCCAGGCCTCCCACGTCCTTCTTTAACATTTACTGTTTGAGATCAGTAGTCTATACAATTTATCGCACCTGTCAAGGCTAATTTATTCATGCGATCTGGCAGTGATCAAAAAGACTGAGATCGATGTGCCAGCAAACCCTGACATTTATTCATATTTTAAAGTCCCATTTGACCTTGAACTGCAGCTAACTGGAGCTGAACTTGTCAGCAGCTTTCTGAGGCTCACTGGGTCTGGCAGATCGGTGCCTCCGGGCTAAAGGCACAGCATCAGGGCAACAAACATTTGGACTGCGATCAGGAAAGGCTGAACCACAGAGGGGTAGGGAGAATGGCACCATTAACAATACATTAGTCAAAGAGCCACCAGTCGGCCCACCATGTGCACCAGTGCAGCTTGGTTTTGCGTGTTCCTCTGGTTCAACTTGTTCAGAAGTGAGTGAATTTCTTGTTGAGGGGTAAAAAAATGAGGGAAGAGAGGGAAGAGGGAACATAACACATATGTTTGCCTGCAGCAGTGCAAGCAGGACCCACTTGGAGCAGGTCCAGAGGAGGGCCATGAAGATGATCAGAGGGCTGGAGCAGCTCTCCCATGGGGACAGGCTACAAGAGTTGGGGCTCTGCAGCCTGGAGAAGAGAAAGCTTCCAGGAGACCTTAGAGTGGCCTTTCAGTATCTGAAGGGGGTCTACAGGAAGGCTGGGGAGGGACTATTTACAAGGTCTTCTAATGACAGCACAAGGGGCAATGGTTTAAATTGGCAGAGGGGAGATTTAGACTGGATGTTAGGAGGAAGTTTTTTCCAATGAGGGTGCTGAGGCACTGGCACAGGTTGCCTGAGGAGGTTGTGGCTGCTCCCTCCCTGGAGGTGTTCAAGGCCAGGTTGGACGAGGCCTTGAGTGACCTGTTCTAGTGGGAGGTGTCTCTGCCTATGGCAGGAGGTTGGAACTGGATCATCCTTGAGGTCCCTTCCAACCTTACCATTCTATGATTCTATGACACCCTGTGTTGTCCTTAGCAGGCTGCTGCCAAAATGGCTCCACATGGATCACTTATGAGGAGTCAAGGGGAGGCAAAGCAAGAGACAGAAAATAACACAACCTTCCCTCCCTGGGTGGGGGACAGAGAAAGCAGCTTGTGACCCAGCCACAATGGGCAAAGCAGAAGATATATCAGAAACTCTGCAAGCCACTAGGTCGGTGCTAGAGCAACACAGAAGAGCAGCTGGAAAGAGACAGAGAAGAATGCTTTCAATGTGCTTTCACACTCCAACTCAGGAACAGGTTTCGGAATTAGCTTATTCCCCTTGAAGTCCACCACTCTTGTTGTCCCCTCACTCACTCAAGCCTTAAAGGAACATAACCCCCAGTAATCATTTCAGGTTCTGAACTCAGAACAGTTATTAGGGAAATACAGTAAAGTCAATTTAAAGTAGTTTCAACATGGGCTCTGACATCATATGACTCTCAAACATGCTATGAGGACATCGTTAGAGCCTTCTGCTTCAGTTTCCTCTTGGTTAAACAGCCTCATACTTATTGAACTGCTTCCTCAGACTGTGCTAGGGGTGTGACATGCTTTGAAGTTATTGAATTGTTTGGATTTTTTTTTTTCTGCTGATGGAAAATTATTTCTGTAAATATCAGGCAGAAGAAATCCAAGTTGTATTTTAAGTGGAAATATGCAGCTACAGTCTTACTGAAACACACAAATAGAAGATGCTTGCTGCCACCAGCAGCAAAAAGAGGAAGAGATCATAAAACTCAGACAAGTTTGGAAAAACGTTTCAGGCTTTACATGCAGGAGGAAGGTTAGGTGGCAACAGATGAACTTCTCATCTGTTCACTGCTTTGACTGTGCCAAGGACTGCCATTGTGCTCACAGACACACCTGTGTGTTTTCTGTTTCTCCTTAGCTGAACAGGGATCTGCTGCCCTGCTCTGGCCTCTCTATGCCAAGACTCATTCCAATATTCTCCTTCTGGGGAGAAACTGTCTCTCCCTGGCACCTTCCCGCAAGGTACCTGGCTGATAGTGCCTTTCCAAAATGTTTGCTACAAAACAAATGAGAGCTCACTGGTCTCCTTTCAGATGACATTTTCTGCCACTCCAGAGGTGACAACCATACTGCTCCCTGGACTGTTTTGCCCACTATGATATTGTTACCATTTGTAGGTGGGCATTCTCAGGAGGAAGGGTAGGAAAGCAGACTCCTACAGATCATACAGCCAATGAATGCTTCCCAGTCAAGTGCCTGACCTGCTGTACAACACAGCCACCCTGCCTGAAGGCTTCTTTGTTGTGACTATTCTCTGCAGGGAATTAAAATCAAGGCCATTAGAACCAAGTTTATAGCAGACTTGTATGAAATCTTTTTTTCACTGGTGGCCAATCTTCCGCTTTCAGCAGAAAATAGTTTGTCTCTTTCATGCACAGTATTGTGTTTTCTTTCTGTGTATTACTCACAACACAGATAATAATGTAATTTTTTGGCATTGAGGAGTGAACCTTTGTTCAGCAACACAGGTACATGCATTATTTCTTCCCTGCTCCTGGTCCTCAGCTTGGAGGTATCTGTCACACAGGCCAGCTCAAGGTGCTTGGCTCTATTCAGATAACACTACTGCAAGGATAATTAGGAGTCAGGCATTTCTTTAGCAGACTGCAAAGCACACAGTAAAAATGTCACATTACCTCCCAAAGTTTTCTAGGCAGAATTAAACCACACCTAAACAAATCTAAACCCCACAACACTTTCTCTCTCTAAACTCACCACTCATTAAAGATCAACTTTCTCCTGCTCCCATGGCAAGAACGTTTCCACTTGCCCAAGGATTTACATGGCTCTGCTTAACATCATAAATAATGGTGACTTAAATGTTCCTACAAGGGTAACACATCACCAACAGATGGCAAGTTACACATTTCAATGCTTGCAGCCCCATCTCCAGATTCTGCTCTCAAGACTGGAGGATCCTATAAATCTGACAGCTCATCTCCAAAGCTGAAGTACATTTTCCCCAATGAGATAGGTTGCCCAGAGGATGATACTTGGAAAAATCTTCCAGTGCAAGCACACAAATGATCCCCAGGCACAGCCAAGCAGAGTAGCATGGGCTGTGGGTCTCATACTCCCTGTTTGCCCCTCCAGCACTTACCAAGGCTTCAAGTCTGAGTGGGAGATCTCCACACAGGGCACTTGCTCTGACTGCAGAAGGCTAGGCTGGAAGCACTCCTGCCATCCTGAGAGCCCTCCATACTTCTAACAGAATCAGGTTGAACTTCTCAATCCCCCAAAACAAGAACCACCTAGGGAGCTAATCAAAAGGTCAATTAGAAAATTGGCACCTCCCTGCTCTGTGAATAGCAGGTGTCCTGAAACATTCCTGTATTTCATTTTTCAAGTGGAAAGATGATGCTTTCCACAGCACTGATCTCTTTTTTCTTTTTTTAAAGGGTTCTGAAAAACATTCAAAGTAGCTCAAAATAGGGCACAGAAACCTTTTGCCATGTGTGCTGGGACCTGGATAAGGACTGACAGCTGGACATCTCTAGGTACACAGCAGCCCAAGCCAGGTTTTCAGTAATCACCATCAAAAGACAGACTTCCACAAAACACTTGGACCTCTGGATGAGCTGTTGTTTTGCAATCACAACTATGTTGTACTCAAAAGTTTCTGACCAGCTGTGGCTCATCTTTAGGTTCAGTCTCCTCATTAGGCAAGTGAAACCTATTTCAATCTCAACACAATTAGCCTAGTCAACTTCATTTCTCCTCTCTCTCATTCAGTTCTCACTTTCCACTGCAGAGGAATCTGTGTGAGATTTAGATTAAACCTGCAGGAAAGTGGTTGAAAACATAGCAGCAAAGACTAAGGGAGTGTTTTTTTTTTCTTCAATTCTTTCATTGTTGATCTCCTTCTGAAATTTCCAGCCCTGTGCTTTTCTAATGTTCTAGCACATGAAAGAGTTTGTAACATAAAATGTTACACTTGATGGAGCATGATGTGATATTGAAGCCAAGTGGCCAGATGCTCTTTTCTGAGCTATTTCCAATGCTCCCACTTTAGAGAGTGTTTTTAACGGTATTCACAAGCTTTAGTCCTGTAGTTTGCTGGCAATTTCATGCTAGAACACCGTTGCACTATGTTCTCATGAAAACATTGTTTTCCATTCAAGGTTACAGTTATCTTCAATTTAATAAAAATACCCAAACAAACCTCTGCACTGTAGTTGAAAGAAATTGAAGACAGGTAGGGAGTTAGATTCTCTCCCCAGAAATAAGATCCTGCATCCCATTTAAAGTACAATTATGACTATATAAATGATCCGTTTGGAGAAAAACCCACATAAGCTAACTTAGCTGGAACGGGCCAAGGGCCATCTTTTAACTCGCTTTACACTGTTGCCATTCTCTTTCATGTGTGGAAAGACACTTTACAGACAAAATCCTCCAGCTGGAAACGTGGTGGATGTCAGACGTTTGAAACCTTGCACAGGCATTGGTTGTCAAGCTGGAATTCAGCCTGTCCTTGTCATCTGCTTTTTTATGGTTTTCTTATTTGCTGACAGCACTGCATCTCTTTGGCTCACTGCACAGAAGCAGGAGCAGCAATTACTGGGAAGACACAACCCCAGAGCCAGGAGCAGAGTAACCAATGCTGCTACCAGCTTTTTCCAAGCTGTTAGTACAGTTATTGCCCACGTGGCCCATTGGGACTGGCGGTTGCACTCTGTGGCAATGGGGACAGCAGGGGTTCATGGTGAATGTGGACACTCTGGGGTTCAGCAGCCTGGGGTTTGATGCCTTCATGAGCATCTTCACTTACAGCTAAGTCTGTCTCCTTTTCCAGACAGAATGCATTATTGCTATATACAGATGTCAAGCCTAATCTCATCCAGTTTGAATCAATGAAATTTTGCTGGAATTAAAAGGTGTTGAAGAGTTAGATGGGCATACAACCTGGCTCATCATGTATGCACATCACCACAGAGCAAACTGCTCCAGCCCCTGTTTTGAAGAGGGAAAGGATCTGCAGATTAATGTAATCCAGGCACCATGAATTCAATCCTTTCATGATTTCTTAATGCTTGACATTACAAGCTTAACATTCTTTTACCTTAGGAAAGGCCTATACAAATGCTAAATTAAACTGGAGATGGAGAAGAGAACACCTTTACTTACACAGTTTATCTGGAGGATGAGACCTAGGAAATTTATCACAGAGATCTCTGCAACCTTAGCAACAGGACAAATTCTAATAACAGCAGACTGCGTCCCTTACTAGGATTTTGCTTAGGCAGTGCAGACTGGTCAGAAACATTTTAATAGCATTTAACTTCATGCTGAAAATGCTGATTTATCACACTCCAGTATGAATAGGCATGTCTAAGGACAGGATGCACTACATTTTCAGATGTCAGCAATTGTGACTTTCTGTGAACATGATTTAAGTGAGTAACCACCTTCAAACTGAAAAGGCTTTCTTTTATGATTTTTTCATTTGAAATGAAATTAATTTATACTAAAAATTACAGCTTGGGAAAGGTCAAAATAAAAATGAAGTATCTTTGGATTTACTGAAATAAGACCTTTTGACTAACCTGTATTTTTGGACAACTTTCACTTCTATTTTACCACAGCACGTGGAGAAAAAACCCAGACTTTGAGAAACTCTCTAGAACAAGGTTCCTACTTACCTTTTAGCTCATGAATCACACAGGGTAACATGCACTGTGCAGAATTCAGAATTAAAGTTTGCTATACATAAACCTTGTGACATTTTTATTGCACCATACCAGCCCAGAATCTGCTTTTAAAACAGTCTAAATCTGGAGTCTAAATCTCCTTAGCTAAAGGTAATAAAATCGGGTCAAGAACTCGCTACTCAAGAATCTTCCATTAGCTTTCTGTTCAGACAAAATGTAGTTAAGCTATTCTTTAAAAAAGTAAAGCCAGACCATATAGCATCAGTTTGGGGAAAACGATGATTTCCATTAGGTGCAAATTTTATTTCCTTATAAAGACATTTCAGTGTATCTGCATCATGATTTTTTGGCAGGACACAGAATATTTCTGCAAAGCTCAGAGATAGGATTGCGTTTATATATACATAACTAATGCTAGTTTCAGCTAGGCAGCTTGGCCACCATGAGCAATGTGATCACGGCATCAAAGAGCACAAATGACCTGAGTTTTATCCTGTTTTCCATCCTGATGAATGTCATCAGAGGGCTGGAGCAGCTCTGCTATGAGGACAGGCTACAAGAGTTGGGGCTCTTCAGCCTGGAGAAGAGAAGGCTTCTCTACTATAAGGAGACTAGTCACTAGTTTGGGGGTGGCAGTGAGTGGGTGTTTGGGTTTGTTTTTTTTTCAAATCTCAGGTAATTTTACCAGCTGATGCAGATTACCTCCTTTGGGGTATATCAGAGTGATACTGAGAACAAAGCAGCATGGCCTGATGATACTGGCCTTGAAAGAGGAAGTTTTACTTTCAGTTGTCAATGCAGCAACATATTTTTTATCTAATTTGTTTGGATTCTTAACAATGGAAGCAGAATTTAATTTGTACTAGGGCATCCTTTCAAATGGATGCTTGATCTCTTCCCACCCACCATTATAGCTGATGGGTACAAAATAAAAAGAGGAGCAATTCATTTACCTTATCACTGCAGCACCAGGATATCCTTACTGCAATGATTAATGACTTGCTATAAAAAGATGCATCATAAACTGCCTGTATTAGGTCAAATCATAAAATAGGCTTTTAATGTTTATATGATCCCTTTCTAAACAATTAACTGTGGCTGTAGCTCCCACTAGGAAGGGAACTTACATGACACTTGCAAACCAGGCAGTTTCTTACAAGGTCATAATTTGGGACCTTCACCTACAGAGATCCCTGCCTTCCTCACCAGTCAAGAACTGCTTGACTTTCTTTTACTATTGGGATACCTCTCTGTATGAAGGTCAAAGAGACCATTTGATGTCCAGCAGCAGCAAAAATGAACATGATCTACCCTGGGTTGAGGGTGTCCTCTTCAGGCACAGACACAACTACAACTTTGCTGCAGAAGAAAGTGCCATTATTTTTCTTTCTCTCTGCCTCCAGGCTGGGAAAAGGACAGCTGAACTACAGCTGAAATGAAAATAGGGCTATCTATTGCTCCCTGGATCCATAAGGATTCAAGGAGAGAGAGCTGCAGTGTGGTGCCTGCCTGAATGCAGCTACCAAGCCAGGTTGCCTGCACTTGTGAAAGGCATCTCATCCACTTAGGAATTAGCCATCACTTGACTTTGCAAACTCCTGGCCAAAGCCAGTTTTTAGGAACTCGCAGATGATTCCCATCAGCAGCTGCATGGCGAACACTCAGAGAATAGCACTATTTGTCCATAACAGAATTCAGACCTCTATTTATTCATCTTGTGGTGAAACTGTCATCTTTGAAAAATACAGTACAAGATGACATTATATAAGTGTCCATCTATTTTCTTACTATTACAAGCCTGCAATCATGTTCATCTCACTTCTATTTCCCCAGAACAGCTGGTGCGTTTTCTCAACTAAACCAGAACCTCCCTAGCTCGGCAAACACACATTGGCTTCACTGCAAAGCTGCCCCATTAGGAGAATGTTGCAGCTCTAACCAATATGAAGTGTACACAGAAAAGTATGAGTTAAAGAAAGAGCTGCAGAGCCCTAAATATTTTCAACAGATGTGGTAGCCCACATCAGTTTATGCACTGCATACGCAATACGGAAAATTGCTTAGGTTAATGATTTAAATATTTTGTTCCACGGTATTTAGAAAAGGGTAAAGCTAATAGTGGAAAACCCAAGCCAAGATTATGATTTTTTAATAAAGAATAGATTTAATGGGGATTAGCTGGTTTATCAAATAGATTCCTCCCAAATCGGTTCATTAGTTTCACTGACTGTCCTTACTTCCCTTTATTAAAACAATTTAAATGAGAGTTCATTAGATGCAGTGTAATCTAATTCCGATGCTCTGAGCCTAATCCCTTTTCTTTTAGCAGTAACATGATAATAGTAGGCCAAAAAAAAAAAAATTAAAGGATTATGGTTACAGCTATTTTAAACAGGGACGGTTTTCAGCCAAAACCATGCCACCGCTTCCCCACCTTTTTATTATTTATTGTTACATTATTCCTTGTCCTTTACTCATTCCTTTATTTATTCCTTCCTTTTTCTGTCTTCTGTTGATCCACACATGCCAAGGCATGTGTAGGCAACAGCATCCCTCTGTGCAGGTGTAGCAGATATGCCAACTATCCCTTTATGGGCCAGTGCAGCAGACCTTGGGAAAGGAATGATAGTTTGCATCTTACTTTCAGATTCTGGGGTTTTAAAACAAAAAAATCTCTGTAAATTCACAGTGATTTTATAAATATCCTAGAGTGAAAGGAGAAGGTTCCTGTGCATTTTCATGCCTCTAGTTTCTGACAGTTCTGAAAGACACACAGGAGGGGATCACGTGTAGGACTTGCAAATTAGAAGGCAGACACTATGTACCTCTTACCATGCTAGATCCAGGCTGGAAACAGAGACTGACAGATTCATACTATAGACACAGAGCTTGTCTCAGAATCAACTTGCTCAGACTCCTGTACTTTCATACAGCCTTTTTCAGCAGTAGAGTTTGTTACTCTTTATAGGGCAAATAACACCAAAACAAAACCAAACCAACAAAACCCAAAGAATGAGAGCTGGATTTTAGATCCTAGGTTCCTGCAAATTTTAACAAGTTCCCTACCTCTGCAAACCTGTCCTCACTCACTTCAGATAGTTGTCTCTTCAAGCAAGTGCCACTTCATAATCCTGTTAAAACCTTTGCCTCTGTTTACCAGGAAGCCTCATCGTACTCAGCGAGTTCTCGTCTGAGGAAGAACGACAGCTTTCAAATTTCTTAGGAGGCTTATTCATCAGCTACACCAGCGTTTTGCCAGAGTGTTCAATCTATTCTGGGAGCAGCCATGTGGAAAAAGTTTCACACAGCTCAAAGCCTCACACAATGATAAAGGAAAGCTCACACAATCCTGGTAATAGCCTGACCCTCTTAAGGAAAATTGGGTGATTTGTGGTAGAAGTTTTTCTGTCCCCTATGTGAATTCTGAACCTTAAAGTACGAGCAGTGTATTCACACAGTCCCGTTACAAACCCTATCCCTCTTGTGATGCTGGAATAATAAATACACACCCATGTGTCAAAATAAACTCTTGCTGCAATGACCTTCTCCCCAGCCCACTGGTGTGAAGGAGTTTGTAGCCATTTCAGGAAAAGAGAGTCAGATAAAGAATGGACTAATTTGATGTTCAGTGTTTCACCACAAGCAAAATGTATGCTTTAATGAGCACATTACATGCACCAGGGACGTGTTACTGTGAGACAGGGAATAAAGAGTAAAGGGAAAATAATTAAACAGTCAACTTTGTAATGAGGAAACTGCGTTCATGCAACATTAAGTGGCCCAATTTTCAAGTGATAAGTAAAGATATGTTCCTTGGACTTCAGGAAGACTTGTTACCAAGCACCACCTTGAAAACCAGGGTAAAGGATCACAATTATCAAGCCTCTTATAGGTCCAGAAGAGCAGAGTGGACTGATGTTGTCCTGAAGTCACCTGTCCACACTTTCACTGTCTTATTGAACAGAATGGAATACCGGTACCCTGCAGTTCTTATTCTGTAAGGAAGACCTTTAAAATACCACAGCAGTCACCATGTGTGGTATGTAGAACACCGAAACCAACTTTTACCAGCCTGACTGTAGTTTTCTGTTGGTACTGCCTCTGGCAGGTCACAGGCACAGAGGCATCATCTGGGTGCAGTGACCACTCGAAGACATAGTGGAGCTGTTTGCACAAGCAGAGCTACTGGCAAAGGCAAGATCTGTCTCACTGTATTCAGACACTGACAGAATGAACCAATAAACCATATTTCTGACTGTTATCAGTTCTCTCAAGGCTGTTAAGGCCAGGAACATTCATTTACTGGCACTGTCAGTGCCAGATACTGTTGTGCTATCCATTACTTCAGAATAATAGCCTATCAGTCAGGCTGCAGGTCATTTAGGCCACAGGCTCCCAGTCTTTCCTTGCAAATGGACGTGGCACAGAGTCTCTTCTTTGTTACTCACCCTCATGCCTAATTCAATGTTCTCTCCTCCATAGACCTCCATACCAGGGTCAAGCAAGCCAATCTCACCAAAATACTCCCGGTCCACTACAAATGAGCACCCAATCATGGCTGGTGTCCTGCATGGAGAGATCAAAGGAAAAATTTAAGTTATTTGCTAGCTACTACAGAAACAACATCATAAATTTACACAGACAAAGGAGTTCTTAGTCTTCAACTTGACATTTTAAATGTATCTGTTAGAGTGCAATCACTTTGCACTTCATCCCCCAATGAAGAGAGTGCCAGAGCCACCTGAATAACTTAGCACACTGCCAGACACACTTGGACCAGCTGCCTGTGAGGCAGACAAAAGTCCTTGGTTTCAGCCAAGGACTCCATGCATATAAGTGATGCCTCAGGCTGGTTTTCCTTTGTTTTATAGACACAGACTCTGTGCTGGATCTCCAGCTCATTTGGATGTCAAGTTCACCATCATATAGACTAGCACAAGAACTAGACAACTTTTTATTTGAAGATTAATACACAAAAATATAAGCTTTGTCAGAAACAAGGGGTCTCCTCACCCATATGTTAAGAATAAGTGCATATCAAGTGCCGTGGATTAAAAATGGTGTGAAGTTTGACAAGTGACTTCCTGAAATCAGCTCTAGCAGATAAATTTCAGCCTTTGTGCTGGCATTCCATGATTACCACTTCTATGTCTGCTGAGGTCAGTCTTTAAAATAAGGAAAAAAATTCAGCTGAAGAGACTCTGCCCTCAGATTTACCACTGACAACTAGGTGATTTCAGATAAGTATTTTTCCTTCTTTGAGTATCAATTTCTGTGTAAAACTATGGTTCTGCTCTCTTTTACGAAGCAATCTGAAAGCTGTCACTGAGCAACACTGACAACAAATTTTGAGATGATTTACCACATGGACATGCTCATTATTGCAATGCAACACAAGCTACTGACATTTGCTAGTTTCATTTGTCCCCACTTCCCCTGCATCTGTGTACTGGGCATCTGCCTTGTTAAAATTCAAGGTAGGAGCTAGGTTTTGCTCCAACAGATTTAAAATGTAAACTTGACTAACCCTAAGGTGGAAAACAAATTTTGACTTGCAGTTCAGCTGAGGGTTACAAGTGGCAACTGCAAGATTAGGGTAGTCATCCTGCAGTCTGATGTGCCCAGGCCCTAGGAACAGAATACCCATCTTATTGCAAGCCTGACAGACCAGACAGCTGAATCAGGAAAACAGTAAAATCATTTGAGAAACTGAGCACCTTTGGAGCTGACCTAGAAGAATGAATTGTGGTTCCTTTTCCACTGAAAGGGAAGCAATTTTGGACCGTCTGGCAGATACAACATCATTCCTAACAGGGCTGCTGTAGAAATGCATCAGGAAAATGCTAGTTCATGCCAATTTTCTATTTTCTAGTAGGACAAGAATGTTTCATCTATGGTCTGAAATGATATCAATATACACCATAGAAATGCCCTATAGAAACAAAGATGAGGGAAAATATCTGAAACCCATTTTAAGAAATTTGCTTTGTAATGCACTGATTTTATACTGTCACTATGAAGAGCCTCGCCCCAGATGCCTGCATGTATTCACGAGGTATTTGCCTATGACAGCTAAGATGCATACTCCTGAGACAGTTTCATACACAGGTGTAAAACTGCCCTGAACGCAATTTTTAACCCATTTATTGGTTGAACCCACTGGTAGCAGCAGGTATCATCACATTGGCTTATTTTTCTCATCAGCAGTTTCCCCTTTCTACAGTAGAAGGTTAAAAAAGGCTTCAAACAAAAGGCCTATATATGGTGACACAAAACAACTCTCTGCTCCCAGGCCTGATGCATATCCTGACATTGCAGATCACAGTGCAGCCCATGGCATGAACTCCTCCGTACCCCTGAAAAGGTTCATTTGCTGATGCGCTGCTGTTTCTATCTGTAATGGGCTGTGCTGTAGAACTTTTGTGGCAGGGCATACCCAGGTCCTTCCCCACCGGAGGTTTGAATAGGGGACTGTTTTGCTCCCCCCCCCCTGGCTCCAAGGGTTTGGAATGTGAAAGAAGTAGGTGCCAAGTACCTTACCCTACCCCCGCGGGCTAGAACGGGGAAGAGCAAACCACCCCAGCATATAAATACATATATATATATATGGTAACTGGACACATTATCTAGGGGGACTTCCAGTGGGGGACTTCGAGCCGGACTTTGAGAGAGACTTTGGCTGGGACTTGGACTCTGACCTTGACTCAGAACTGGAGTCGGTCCTTGAGTCGGACCTTGAGGGGCATCTGGAAGAAGGGTGAGGAGAAAGCGCAGGGTCCTCGCTTTCTGACTGCCACATCCTGCCTGCCTGCTGCAGGGACCTGCCTCTGTGGGAAACCGACGCCTTCGTGGGTACGCTGCCGAGCAGCCTGAGCTTTGCCTGTGCTGCCCCACGCTCTGCCCCACGGTCTTCGCCTGTGGCAGCTGTGTCGGCAGTCAGTTTGGACTCTGGCGGGTTTACTCGCATTGGATCCTCTGCCGCGTTGATCCTCCGCTGGATTACACTCTGCAGTTCAAGGCACTGCTGCAGAAGAGCCAAGGGACCATCTCCAAATTCCTACTCCACCGCCGTGAGTAGCACAGACGCTCCCTAGGGCTCCAGGCTGCCTTTATTCATAAGTGTGCCAAAGCTATTTTTATAGCAAACCTTTTCCAACTTTCTGATTTTCCTGAATTACTAAATTCCCTATAAGCATCCTTGTGAAGGTTTTCCTTACTGAATTTTTGAACCCAATCTAACTAATTTGTATATAGTTGTGGGAAGGGTTTTCCAGAAATAAAATAACTACAGATTTTTTGATTCCTGCCTCGTTAATTCCCACAACTAATTCAACTCTCACTACTGGTACTGCTCCAGCATCTCTCCCTTGCACTTCTTCTCAGTTTGAAAAGCACTGCAACTTCTCAGATCACTACAAGCCCACACTGTAGTGCACACTGTCCCTCTCATGTTTTCTCTGCATAATTGAAAAAGGTAGCTGTTGATAGAAGCACATTTGATCGTCACTGTTTCTGACAAAGAAGCTGAAATAGCTTGATTAACTCCCATGTTTCACCCCTACAGAGTGAGATGCATCCCCTGGATCATGAGCTGGGAGGACAAGGTTCAATGGTGGCTGCAAAGGTTTTCACAGATGACTCTGGTGCAGATAGATCCCTGCACTCATTCAATCAAGGCCAGAGGAACCTGAGGCCAGATGTCACAAACTCTACAAAGAAACTGCCGCAGTGACCATCAGCATCCTCAGTGCTTGGATCTCCCTTACACCCCATAGTGCCCTTTTTGACTGTTCAAGAAATTTCAGCATTTCTCTGTTTGGCCTTGTTTTTGGTGAGGACTTTCTGTTGAGTCAGCCTTTAGTTAGAACTGGTCTCAAAAGTCTAAGAGAAGCAGGTACGGTCTAGGTACTCATGGCTGGACATATCCCACCTTCTGCTGAGCTATATACTTATATACCAGGACCTTGGCAAGATGGATGACATCTATAAATTCAAGTTATTTGGTAAAATGAATCTTTCTGCTTATAGTTCTACAGCCATGCTTGGAGACAGACTTCCCTAAAAAGGCTGAGAGGTCTCCTGTACACAGGCCAGACTTGCTATTTATATCCCACTGTCACATGCTGTATCACTGAAAATCATTATCTGAGGCTACCAATGAATAAATTTGGTCTAGAAACTGAAATAAAAGAAGAACATGGCCAAGGAAAAAGAATTCAATAGGTCTGAAATGAAAGAAGGCCTTTGAGAGGATATTTAGGTATTTCTTAAGCGCTACCCATGATAAAAAAAGGAAGGAGATGAGGGGAAGAAAACCACTCTTCATTTCCCTTTTTTATCTATTAAAAGCTGAATGCAGGCTTCACTGAATGAATGCTATAGCATGACTGCAAAAGTGAGCTGCTAGTTTGGGTTTAGACTCATTCTCTCTCCAGCCCTACAAAAAAACCCCTCTGGAGACAGCTCCTTACAGCAGTAGGATATTCCCATGAGGACATTTCTCTTTCCTTCCTAATGAGCAATGGTACCAGTAGGCTTTGCAGACTGCTCTCAGGTGCTGGAATCTCTCTCTGGGGGATGGATTTTTGCAGCTGTCAGCTCTGCCTATTAAAACACTGACTTGTTAATTGAATGGGGTGGGAAATACATCTTAGATGCAACTACATAATCATCACTCACAGACAAATGCCACTGAGGACTGCCTTTGCAACTGTCTCTCTCTTCTAGTTTGTATTTCTTCTCATTAGATATATTCAAATACAGACTTCACAAACATTCATGGCTTATTCAGAAAAAAAATCCTTTTTCAGGAATGAACAACAACAGCAGTGCAATGGCAGAAGGAAGCCAGTCAAAACCCGACCCTGTCAGTGCCTTTCTCTACCTGAATCTGTCTGCCTGCAGCCACTTCTCTTCTGCACAGCAGCTGGGCTGCAATGCCAGAAGCTAAACTGAGAAGCCTGTGGCTGTGCTCTGGCTGCATGCTGACGTGATGTAAGAACTTGCCTACGGTGCACAATGTTGAAATTTCTGCATGCTGCATGTTCAACACCTCCATCAGGTCTTGGGCATTCAGTCCTTAGCAAGCCCAGGCCCTTAACTTCTCTGTGCTTTGACTGACCCAACTGTAAACTAAGTGTAATACAATTGCACAGCCCAATGAGCTGGTAACAGTGCTGCGAGCTGAGGGACCCTGACTCTATTCCCGGCTCTGTCATTCATCTGGTCTTCAGTGAGTCACCTCCCTCTGCCTCTGTTTCACCAGCTGTGAAGCACACACAATAACATGGGGTAAAACTCTGAGAACTGCTTCAGCAGCATGAAAGTCTCAGATTCACTTCTAAAAGTGCTTTAAGCATAGAGATGGATAATTTTGTACTGGACTACAGGGTTAGATTGATGTATTGCAAACACTTGAAAAACCTCAAACTGCTCCCCAAAAAAAGCATGAGGCTCTTTCCTGGCTGTCACGACTGGGTTTTACCAGTACCTGAAAAACTCTAGTATAGCTGCTGGTTAGTGCAGTGCAGCAAAGTCTTCCCTTTAAAGTCAGAAATGGACAGATGGGCAAAAGCAACTGTGTTAGCACATCTTAAACACTGCTCAGCAGCCCAGGGGCAGCAAATGTGAAGGTGCATGGGCTTAGCATTTCACAGCTTCAGAGCACAATATAACTCAAACCACACCTGCTTCATATAAAAGGAGCTTTTTCTTTAAGCCATGCATTTTCTAGTACAACATTACCATTTTTTAAAAGGAAGGTGTCACAAAGCATCAATTAGAAGGTGTTGGCAAACTTAATTATTTGTGGAATATTCTTTAACACAGCCGAGTATGTTATAAGCATTCATTATAATCAACAGCAGCACTCAAATGCTACTGTGGGAAACACAGCAAAATGCGTGGTTTTTTTGCAGCTAAAACCTTAAAATGCAGCATAAAAGAGCACTGATTCTGCACTGGAGAAAGGTACAGCACAGTCAATTTGTGGAAATTACCTGATGGCATGGCTGAAGCAAGGGAGATATGAGAGAGGCATTTCTCTAGGCAGTACCAGGGGGAAAGGGAGGAAACAGAGAGAGCAGCGCTTGATGGTGGTAAGCACTCCCTGCCTGCCTGCTGCTGCATCAGGTACAGTGTAGGTGGCCACAAGAGGGGAGAGGCTCTGTATGAAAGAGGGCAGTGCCTGCTATGGGATGGGGTAGCAGAAACAGAGGATAAGTTGACCAGAAATGAAAGCCAGCTGCTGTAGGTCTCAGCCATGACTATTTTTAGTGAGAACTCCAAGAGCAAAACTCAGTCAGAAAAATGCAGCAGGAGCCCTTGCCCATTTCTCCAGCCAGGTGCATCCTCCTCTTTCCCTTGACTGACAGCTGAAGGATGCTGCCTGAGGGCTTTGTCAAGAACAAGTGAAGGAGAAAGGGGCAAGCACTAGACTGACATACTGCACGTGATGCAGTAAGTCTTCATCTCCCTTATGCATCTTCCCCCTCCTGCCTTAAGGTCAGCTTACATGCAGCCAAGTCACAGTCAGAACAGGTTTCAGAGCATAAAACAAGTCAAATTTCCAAGACAAATAACTTACAAATATTTGCATACAAACAGATAAATGCAAACACAACTATAGCTATATAGCAATATGTAAGCATAAATGTTTATGTACAGGGATAAGGAGAAAGAGAAGGAGATTCAAATGACACATCACACCCCACATCTTTGACTTTTCCACCTTTCATAGAATCACAGAATGTCAGGGGCTGGAAGGGACCTCCAAAGCTCACCCAGTCCAACCCCCCATGCCAGAGCAGGATCACCTAGACCAAATCACACAGGAATGTGTCCAGGCAGGTTTTGAATGTCTCCAGAGAGGGAGACTCCACAACTCCACTGTTTCAGTGTTCAGTCACTCTCACAGTGAAACAATTCTTCCTCATGTTTAAATGAAACTTCCTATGCCTCAACTTCCACCCATTGCCCCTTGTCCTGTCATCATCAGGCATCACCCAGCACAGCCTGGCTCCATTCTCCTGGCACTCACCCTTTACATATTTATAAACACTGATGAGGTCACCTCTCAGTCTCCTCTTCTCCAAGCAGCAGAGCNGCACATTGCTGGCTCATGGTCAACCTCCCATCAACTAGGACCCCCAAATCCTTTTCCCCTTCGCTGCCTTCCAACAGGTCCATTCCCAACCTATACTGATACCTGGGGTTGTTCTTTCCCAGGTGCAAGACTCTACATTTGTCCTTGTTGAATTTCATTAAATTTCCTGGGCCAATGTTTCTTGGATTCAGGTTCCTAAGCAGCATCTCAACCCTGGCCTGATAGATAAGTGCGATAACTCGCATGGCACTTGCATAAGCAGTTATTTTTTCTTACAGCTCACATCTTCTACAATAAAGAGTCATACCAGGCTGTGATCACAGAACTCAAGGACAGATTTGCTGCTTGTGAGCTGCAGGAAAAAACCTACAGGACAAGCTTAATGATGGGAAGGTTTGATTAACCCCTTTGGAGGACTACAGCATGTGAGAAAAGCAAGCCAGAGTGTTTGGTTAGGAAAGGCAGGATGTCAGGGGTATGGAATAATATATTCATTAGAAATATACTTTTTTGAACAGGCAGGATATCCATGAGAACCTGGACAGAGAGGGGAAAAACCTGTTTTGTTTCAGGCTCCTGTGGGGCAGCAACTGAAAAGATGGCCAGAATCAATCACCAGTTTTATTATGACACAAATGCATGGTTTATCCTGAAAGACTTTACAGATAAGCTGCTTCCCAAGCTCAGGTTCACAGATGGATTTCTTCCTAGAGCAGCAAAGACCCAACATGGTAGCATCACCATAACTATGACAGACCTGCACCTGAGATGGGTGCATGGACTTCCAGTTGAAGCAGGCAGCACAAACTACTTCTCTGTCTCCATAGCAGATGGTAATTTGTACACACAAGTGAGATACATGCTTTCTGAAGCAGTTCTGATCCAGTGCATGCACAAACACATTCCTACTGGTACCAAGCTATGGCATATTAAAGCAGTAAACAATAACACATGCAAGTGAAATGCACCAGTGCTGAAATGCACCAGTGCTGCTGGAGGAAGGTAACAGGGAGAGCTGTGCAGGGCTTGGTTGAGCGAGGCTCACCAATGACTCTAATGTTAGTGGTTGCAGACCAAGAAGACAGACACAGAGCAGTCCATCATAATCATGGCATGTGAGGGAAAACAGTCAGAGACAGAGTTCAGGATACCAGAAACTTGCCTTGCTGTCCCAAAACCCAGTAATATCTTCTGCATCCAGAACAAAACCCCAGCTCATTTCAATGCAGAGCCAAATTCATCAGAAACCCTCTGAAATAGGATCTTTTGTTACACAGTTTGTTGCGAGATGATAAGGACATTTTTGGGCAGTGTGTTCTCAGAAGCACAAATGGAAAACTATGTGATGGACACAGCATGTCAAAACAGCAACCCTCATTTAACTCTTCACGTTAGATCTCAAATGTCAAACGTGGAAAATGGATTGCCTGCAGAAGCTGATTTGGGGAACATCAGTTGCTCTGAATTTCAGAGTGTTAATGGGGGGAAAACAATAAAAGAACCATCTTTAAGCTGTATCAGAAATCTTTACAAAACCTGACACTTTGTTCTTGCTATTTCTTTTCCTTTCTTTGCACTTCAAGGCCACATCCCCTTTGTCATTTGGACCACAATAGCTGATCTGAAATGTTGTGGTGCCACTTAACGTGATTGCCTATACAGTGCCCCACTGGCTTGAAGGACAGCTCCTGTTCCTTGCCAGCATGGCTCTGAGTAGGATCACACTGCCATTACTGTTCAAGAAAGCAGAGGATCAGGCTTCATATAGAAAACTGAGAAAAGAAGTAAGCAGATCTGTTCTGTAATCTCAGAAGAAACTGGGAAATTGGACACTGCGTTCCAATTGTCTCAGTCAGTTCTGCAGATCAATGATATTTATTCCCACAACACAAACAGGAGTACCAGAGCTCTGACTCTCAAAGATACCAGGGTACATATGGGTTTTTTTGGCACTGAAAATCTTTAATCCTGCTGGAGATCCGGGGGGAAGTATTTAGCTACACCAACTACACCACCAGTCATGGGGTTATTAGTTATTTTTCTTTTACAAAACACGAAGAGAGACACAAAAGTAGCCCCTATTTGTTGAAACAGATGTCAAAAGAAGCCTGAAGAGGAACAATGTCAGCATGGGCGACATGAATTTGCAGTTTTCAAGCTGATGAACAACCCTGCAATCTTATGAATGCACTGAAGAGACACATGGATCCCAATCCCGCCAGTGAGGACTGGTTTGCCTTGCAAACTGGACCGAAATGGAAATCATGTTTGCAGTGTCTTGGTAAACTGGTTACAAAACCAAAACCTGCACCAAGCCAGCAGAGTTTGTTAGTCTGATTTCCCCTTCCTTTTGAAAATACAACTTAAAGTTTTCCCAGTTACTGAGTTCCAATCACGGATGCTTTCAAACCTCAATTCTAAGTGCAGGCTTGCCAAGTTTTTTCATCAGTAACACTCACACATTCACTCTTTCCATAAGCATAGAACCACAGATCATAAAATGGTTTGGGTTGGAAGTGACTTTTAAAGGGTTCTAGTCCAATCCCCTCTGCAGTAAGCAGGGACATCCTCAACCAGACCAGTCTATGCTGGCATATCACTTAAAAGCCACAAAATTGCACTGTATTTCTCTAGGCAGCACAATATGACAGCACAGATGCTTTAGCATATCCATCAAGGGGCTGCTGCCTCAGAGGCCCACCAGAAATCAGCACAGTGTGGCTATAAAGTGGATGCTCTTCTCCCCTAGCTCACCGCCTTCAAAGCACACATTCCCAAGGAGACAGGTAGGTCTTCATGGGTCAGTGTTGATGTCTTTGCATTTTAGGGTATGTAATTCCTAATTTGCTGGAGAGATACTTCTGTAACCACAACGTCTCAGCACCCTTAATATTTGTCAGCAAGGACACTCTCCTGCTCGTGCTGTGTGTCTCATCGGTCTGTGGGCAGTTTTTGCACTGTTGAATCAGAGGGTTTCTTCACTTGGGTTCAGAATAAAATTGCTGCTCTCAGGGGCCAGCTGCTTAAGTGTATTGGATTTCAAGAGTAGTCAGTGCTTGACTTTGGACCTTATTCACTTTTTTATCAGTCCAGTTCGGTGTCCGTACTCACTCTGGCAAGACTCTGAATTCAAATCTGAGGAAAGCCCATGGTAAATCAGACCCTGCATTGCTGGAAAACAAACATCCTTCTATCCCAGCATTACACAGATGAGACTCTTTATTAAAAAGATCTGTAGAAGAATTTGCCAAAGTGTTTCGCAGATGCAGCTTCCGCACTTCAGGGAGTGCATCAGCTACTGCCACTAAAAATCACGTCTAAGAACTTGATGAGGTTTAATCTCTGAGTTCAGTTTTATCTCATAGGTGATCATTGTCTCCAGTACAGAAGATGCTCAAATACTAGAACAACTCATGCAAAAATTAGTACAGTGATTTCACATATAAACTGGAAGTAATGAAGTGTGCAAAACCTTTCAGGAATAGAAGACCGAAACCATGATTTCTAGAATGAAAGCTTTGGCTGATTAATTTTTGTTCATCAATAAACTACCTCTCAGGGCTGAATGAAATAGATATAAAACACCTGCACTTTAAAACCAGTGTGAGGAAGGCAGCACATGTTATCCAGGAAAGTTGATTTCCTAAGTAATTGCTTTCACTGCTTATTGAGGTTTCAAGCTGAGCAAAGGGTCACTGATGAAGGACTGTGCTGTCTTGTAGTAAATAAGGTTAATGTTGCTGTGTAGCTCTGTTTCGCAGTCACAGGGCATGGGAATGAACCTAAGTGCAACTTGCAACACTTGCTCCAATATGATTTGAAATACTACTCTAGGAGGGACAGATCCTGTGCCATGGTCACATGTAACTGCTCACTTAGACAAGCATCTGCACTGGAGGTGAAGGGCTGGGAGGAGGGCAAGCCTCTTAGCATTTTGTGCTGATTTGAGGCTAATTGGAATATTTTAATGAAA
The DNA here is from genome assembly GCA_013399775.1 of Semnornis frantzii. Lineage (NCBI taxonomy): Eukaryota > Metazoa > Chordata > Aves > Piciformes > Ramphastidae > Semnornis > Semnornis frantzii. Next base: position 17,424 of record VWYK01042874.1, on the reverse strand, counting down.
ATAATTATATTATAGGCTGTGAAAGGAAAACAATGGTGATGTCTACTTCACTCATAGGCTTGCTGAGATGTACAAGACTAAGAACATAAACATAGATAAGACACAGACAATCTCAGGCTCTCTAGCTTTTTTGCCTTCTCCTCTCTGCCGAGTAACCTCACTAATCACTTTCCTTCTAACCCCCCTGGCTGATCCTCCAAACTCACCTTGCCCATAAGCCAAACCCTGGGGTAAGGTATAGGGGTGGGGAGAAGGTGGAAGGGTGGTTGGGAGCCCCTCCTGGGGTCTCTGATTTCTGGGAGGAGAGTTGTGTTTCTGTATTACTTTTAACTTTCATATTTCTGTAAACATTCCTGTATATAGTGTATGTGTCTGCCTGTATATTGTGCTAAGCTGTAAATACAGCTTCGTTTCTTAACTCCCAGCTGGCTGAGTCTAGTCTGGGTGCTTTTACAAAGGGGGGTGGGGTGGGGAACTCCCAAACCATCACACATTTTCTGTTTTCCCACTGTAATGATTCTCAAAAACACTATCACAATTCCTGAAACTCCATTTCCTTAGAAAATTCCATTTCTGTAAATTAAAATGTTGCCTTATAAAGAAAAATAAAATTACAATATGGAGACCAGTTTCATTTTAAAATTAATTCAGCAGGAGAACTCAGAACATGTGCAAAGCTCTCAGTGAAAAAAAGAGCAACTCTCAGACAAGGCAAGGCTAACACATCTCCTACTAGTACTCCTGGGAAGCCCTGGTTTGGGCTGATGGCCAAGAGTGCTGCCTACAGATGAAAAGTGAAGGCAGTCTCTTTGTAATCACAGGCAAAATACCTTTGTTTCACACGCACACAATGTTTCACTGGCTCATTGCTCATGCCAGTGTTTGCTGGAAGAAAAAAAGCTTAGATGAAAAAGATTCTTCTACGGGCTACCATATGAGTTTGAACCACACAATCGCAGCTAGAGCACATGCACTTCTGTGTACACTGGGGTGCATCTCTGAGATGTGACAGGTCCATCCGCAACTTTGTAGAGCCATCTGTTCTCTTCAGTTTCACTTTGCTATCCTTCTACAAAGCCTACGGCTTTGCTTCCCTTAAATTCCCCCTGACCAGACAGCTGAGATGGAGGTATTGCTAGTACCAAAGTGACAGCGCCTGGGAGATTTACCTGATGGGAGCCGACTCATCCCCTTTATCGAGCCAGTCCTGTGGTGGGATTATGTACATGCACCAGAGGCCCCAGTTATAGCCGTGAGCTGCATTGGCGTATTGCTGCACTTCGAAAGTGTTGTACTTGATATTGTCAATTGCTGGCAGGATGATCCGCTTGCGATCTTCCTTGATCCGGGTGAGTGCAGGTTCCACCCTGGGAACAATAAAAACAGCAAAATGTTTGACAGCCATCCAGTAATCCCGGGTCCTGCTTTGCAGTCTGATAAAACAAAGTTCTCTAACGCCCAGAGCCACAACCCAATGAGACGTCAGAAAGGAATTGAGCACACCTCACTGCCAGACACTGAAGAGGGAATGGGATACCTCACATAGCAACAGCATGGGAACTATTACCTTCCTGAAGCTGTACCAGAGTTTAATAACACAAAATTTTACTGACCACTTATTCTGATGCCTGGAGATTGTCAATTCAGTCTGCAATGGACAAGCGTTGAGAGACACTATTGCTGAGAGTGACTAAATGGTTTCCTAACAGCTACACCACCAGGATGCCTGCAGTGATTAAATGCTGGCTCTTGCTGACAAGGCCTGAAGAACAAAACACACACCAGGGACTGAATGAATCTGAAGGATACTCAAAGGTTTTAATCTTATTTCCTAAGCACTGACCCCATCGGATCTAGTCTGAATGACAAGCCTGGCTGCATTATGCCTTCTAAAACATCTTTGGTGATGAGAAGATTTCAATTACCAGATGGTGAGAAAGCAGCGAACTGTATGAAATGTGCCATCACTTCAGAAGGCTTTAACATCAACGTGCTTTCAACAGAAGCTACGTCCCAAACCGTTGCAGGCAAGTAAAAAGTTCCAGTGCAAACATGCATTTCTGACCAAGGTAGTCTGGAGTTGCTATGGATATAGAAAGAAACTGATGCAAAGAGGTAGCAGATTTGCACAAGGGTGGAAAGCACTTCTCAAGGCGGTATTAGAAACAGCCACCAGTTCACTCCTTTGTAACTATCTTCCCCTTTAGAAGGTTTTGCAGAGCTCTCACATGTTATCTTTAAAGGAATGATGGTCTGCTGTGATTCACAGAGGTCACAGGATTCTAAGGCTGATCTTTTCTCATTCTTCTTTTGTTGGTGGTTAAAAGGCAGTTATTACTTTCTGGTTTGCAGTTTGTTACCTTATGTTTTGTTTGGTATCTTACACTTAGTTTGTTACCCTGTAGGCCAGCAGAAAGGGACAAGTTATGAAATGAATTCAAGCTCTGTTTTCAATCTTCGCTGTAATAAATTTTCTCATCTGTTCTGTAAGAAGAAAGCAATTTCTCCATGCTTGAATACAGCCCAAATATTTGTCTTTTATGTACACAGACTCCATATTGCTGACATGAAGTTGTGTATTGCTCTTTTTTTCAAGAAGGGAAAAAAGAATGACCCTGAGAACTACAGACCAGTCAGTCTCACCTCTGTGCCAGGCAAGATCATGGAGCAGATCCTGCTGAAAGCTCTGCTAAAGCAAATGGAAAACAAAGCAAAGGTGACTGGTGGTAACCAGCAATGGCTGCACCAAGGGCAGACCTTGCCTGACAAATTTATTGGCTTTTTATGATGAAGTCACAGCAACAGTGGACAAGGGAAGGGCAACTGATGTCATCTACCTGGACCTGAGTAAGGTAATTGGCTCTGTCCCACGTGACATCCTGGTCACCAAGCTGGAAAAACATGGACTTGATGGGTGGAGCACTGCTGGATAAGGAATTGGCTGGATGGTCACACGCAGAGAGTGATGAGCAAGGGCACAATGTCCACCTGGAGACCAGTGACAAGTGGCATCCCTCAGGGGTCAGTGCTGGCACCTGTGCTGTTTGACATCTTTGTCAGTGACATGGACAGAGGAATCAGTGCAGCCTCAGCAAGTCTGCAGATGGCACCAAGCTGTGTGGCACAGTCGACTTGCTAGAGGGCAGGGGTCCATCCAGAGGGACCTGGACAGGCTGCAGAGCTGTGCCCAGGCCAACCTCAAGACATTCAACAAGGCCAAATGTAAGGTCCCGCAGCTGGGTAGGCACAATCCCAAGCACAAATCCAACTGGGAGGTGAATGGTTGAGAGCAACCCTGAGGAAAAGGACCTGGGGGTCTGGGTTGATGAAAAGCTCAACATGAGCCTGCAGTGTGAGTGCAGCCCAGACAGCCAACCAAGTCCTGGACTGTATCAACAGCAGCGTGGCCAGCAGGGCAAGGGAGGGGATTCTGCCCCTTTACTCTACTCCTGTCAGACCCCATCTGGAGTACTGTGTGCAGTTCTGGAGCCCCCAGCACAGGAAGGACATGGAACTGTTGGAGCGGGTTCGGAGGAGGGCCACAAAGATGATCAGAGGGCTGCAGCAGCTCTGCTATGAGGACAGGCTGAGAGAGTTGGGGCTCTGCAGCCTGGACAAGAGAAGGCTTTGAGGAGACCTTATAGTAGCCTTCCAATATCTGAAGGGGGCCTACAGGAAGGCTGGGGAGGCACTATTTACAAGGTCTTTTAATGACAGGACAGGGGCAATGGGTTTAAACTGGCAGAGGGGAGATTTAGATTGGATGTTAGGAGGAAGTTGTTTACAGTGAGGGTGATGAAACACTGTCACAGGTTGCCCAGGGAGCTGCTCCCTCTCTGTAGGTGTCCAAGGCCAGGTTGGACGAGGTCTTGAGTGACCTGTACTAGTGGGAGGTGTCCCTGCCTATGGCAGGGGGTTGGAACTAGATGATCCTTGAGATTCCTTCCAACCTTACCATTCTATGATTCTATGATTTTTCCCTCTTCTTTTTACCTCTCCCATGTCAGTACAAAAATGCATGGATTCAGCAAAACCCTTGGGTATTGCTGATGAGCCACTTACTGCAAATAAATCATCAAAAAATAATGTACCAGAAGAGCATAACTGACAAAAAGACAATGTGTCACAGCATTTGATTTGGAGAGAAGTCAAAGAGAGTTAAACTAGTTTTACTTGGATTCCTCTAGGAAAATGACATTTGAATTTATCTGCTGGGTGCCAATAACGCAGAGCATGGAAGTTTTAATAAAAAGGATGATCACAAGCATGGTGAGAAGAGAAGAGCAACACTGCAAGTTGTAGAAATTCCCCCTGGCCAAGAAGGTTATGAAAGAGATGCTCATCTCATATGCAACATCTATTGTTTTCTTGCTTTATTTGATTTATTTTGGGAATAAATCAGTGTGTCTCTCATGAGTGGGACGGCCTCAGGTCTCTTACTACTGCCTGCCACCTACAATTTTTGGTGCAGTACTTCCACTGTCAAAGCCCAGTCCTGGAAGGTACCAAAGACCTCCACAGAAGGATGAAAGTGCATCAGCCCAGAGGAGGTACAGTGATTTCATGTCAGATTTCTAAGTACCTCTTTGGCTTTATAACATTTTATTAGTCAGGAGGATCATATGCTGTTTCTTTTTCCTTTTTTTTTTTTTTTTTTTTTT
>VWYK01042839.1:13149-25683 GCA_013399775.1 Semnornis frantzii | reverse complement strand
AAAAAATAAAATAAAATAAAAAGCACGGTGGTTTTTGGAATCTAACAGCTTTGTGAATAGCAAATCAACACACACTTGAAAACGTGGCAATCACAGAGAACTTATTCCTAGCCCTAACACATTTCCAACACAATGTTAGTCATAGCACTTGGGTTAGCTCTACTGCACTCACTGCACACCTCCATCAACCCATCTCTGAACTGACATAGTTATATTGCACTTAGACTTGACATGTCCCTGAAGGGCCTTCCGCATTGTAATTTAGAGAAGTGCTACACCACTTTGCTCTGTCTTAAAAGCATTTTGTAAGAGAACATTTAGATGTAAGATTCTGTCTATACCCTCTGTTTCAACTGCCGAAGCAGCAAAGATCCAGCTCAAGAGGCTGAACTAGGTGCAACGTTTGTCTTGCCATGGCTGATGTTTGGAATGTGCTGGACATGAGATGTGGTAAAAATTGGAAGTGAACCCTTCCAAATATTGCATGAGTATTATACAGGCCTGAAGAGCTGAGAAATCCCCATGTGAGTGGAAGGGCACATTATCACAGTAAACTCAATTGATGTGAAATAGGTCCTGACCCTTGTCCAGAAGCTAATACCTTCACATGATGAGTTTGGCAGATCTTTCATCCAACATACACATGAGAAAAATTACTCCAGCCTAAAGGGAAATGGCCACAGTGAGGACACTGTGGCCTTACCTCATTCTAACAAAAGGAGGGAGGAAGGGTTTTAGGAACATCTTGAGGTATGAACCTGGGGATTATCCCACTCCCCTGCTCCATTGACACACATGCGCTGCTTGCCTGTCCAGCTGCAGAGTGGTGAATAAAACCTGGCAACAGTAACTACAAACCACCACAGCTTGAATTACTGAAAGTGTAACCTATCATAAGGCTTAGCTTCACCCACACTCAAGCACTGCTCAGAAAAACTAAAATACAAAGCCAAGGGCAACCAGGGTCTAAATTATTTATCAACAGCACTTCATTACTCTGTCAGCATTCTTACCTTTGAAACACAGCCACCAAACTTAAAAAATGAAAATTTTATTTATATAGAGTGAGCGAGCTTTTGGAGCATTCTTCTGAAGCAGATTAAAAGAAAAGGTCCCTCCCAAGTGCCATCAGTTCCTACAACAAAGCCAAAGAGACCCTGAGGTCACTGACCAGCACCAAGAGCTTCTTGTGAGAACTGCTGGCAAAACTGTTTTAGTGCTAACTTAGCAGCAAAAACGCCTGTCAAATTAACTTCTCATATTAGGAATGCTGTCGTCTTAGACTGGTTTATCATGACAAGCTAGAAAGAATCAGAGTGGCTGTTCATGCAGGCAGAAATGACAGCAGAATACCCTAGTTTGGATGTGCCCAGCCTAATTCCATTGCTAAACCATTCAGTTTTAAGGAGCGAAGCTAGACGTCACTCATTCTACTTAGTCAGGCTTAAGCGTCTGAAAAAAATCTCTTGCTTCAGCAGCTTTCAGTATATTTGAATAAAAGTGGCTGTGATATATACTGAGAGGATAACAGATGGCTTGTTCTGAAAATGAGCAGCAAAACACGACAGGGGACGGACGCTGAAAGTGTCTTTCAGCAGTGAATTATGGAGAGCGAGTCAAAGGCGAGCCTCAGCCACACTCNCCAGCTCCTTCTGGTTTGTAGTAAGAAAAAAAACAGCCTTCAATTTCTCAGATTTGGTGTAAAGTGAAATCCCTAATCCTGTTTCCTAGTGTACAACCGTTAAATTGTAGTATATGCTATACGAATGGGTTACATTAGTACACTTCTAATGTTCTAACATCTGTAATTCAACATTTAAGCCTGATTTAAGATTGACTAAATTTAATTCAGAGAGAATACAGAAGTCACACCAAAGAACTTACTAAAATGGAAGCAGTGATCAGGAGATGATAGGACAGACAAAACACAACAAACAAACAAACAAATCAAGTGTCACAGCTCTCAGTATGAAGAGCAATTGCTTAGGAAATCACACAACTTTGGATATAGAAGTGGGCCAAGAGGAACCCTTTTTTTCAGAAACAAGCTGTGCAATAATTTCTGGAGTCACAGAATGGGAGTTTTATCACTGGATATATGTAGAGTAGGAAAGGTCAGGGTGGGGGGGGAAGGACACTGCAACTGTACAGCCCAGAACAATAATGTCTTCTGGCAGGTGAAGAGATGACATTTAAAATAAACCAAAACACACCATGGGTCACTGAATTGCTACTATAAATAACACAATATCGACCATTTCATTAACTGATTGAGCTAAAGTTATGTTTTCTATGCTCTCTTATTATTCAAATAGGTACCAGAGAATAGAACACCAAATATACAGTTACAATCTAAAGAGAAATATTATCTGAACTACAGAGAAGTCGCCCTGTATTTCTGCCACAAATTTCTGTTCAAATGCCATTTAACTTGTTCTTGAAAACATCACTGAATGGTAGAATCTAACAAAACACATATTTTAATTCATTCATTTTCTTTTAAATTTACTCCTGATGTAAAATGTACCCACTATTACCACACACCAATGCAAAACATGCCTTTCAAACCTGTTCTACGCTGTGCTTGTGTTGGTTCACATTTTCAGTGCAGGTAAGAGAGATATGGCCAGGGCAGAGCAGAGAAAGGTGGCTCCTCTTCTCAGCCAGTTCTAAGACTCCTGGCTCCTGAAGCTGGTTCCATGACCCTTTTCCTGGTTCTGAAGCTTATGAGTAAGTGGTTTTGTTCCAGATCAAAGCTTGCTGCTACCCTGGTTCCAGAGAGAAAGGCCATTTGAAGGAAGGCAGGTCTCAACTGCCTTCCCTCAACTGAACTGCTTTTCTTTGGGAACCTTTCAAGTACCATAAAAAATTGCCTGTCTGGTTAAACTAAGCTGCAGTATCACATCTTTGGTTTACATTTTGTACATATTCATAGAAACATAGAACGTTTTAGGTTGGAAGGGACCTTTAAAGGTCATTTAGCCCAACTTCCCTTTAGTGAGCAGAGACATCAGCAACTAGATCAGGTTGCTCAGAGCCCTGTCTTCTGATCAGCTCTCAAACTACTTTCCACAGGAGTGCTGTGCCAGACAATGGTCCGTTGTGTAACACAGCCCCACTGAGCACAAGCACAAACTCATCTGGCAGCCTCTGCCTGTTCTAAGGAGTACAGACCATGACCAAACCCCACCATGAAACACCACCAGTGGTACAGGAGGTTGCAGCTACAAAATGTGTGGGAAAGCCACTATTAGGTGACTTTTCACCCTTCTTAAAGTCTTTTACACAGAGCAAGAAAGAGGGAAAAGCCCTGGTCCTCTACATGCACAGAGCAGCCCACGTGTGCATGGTCGCAGTCAACGCAGCGACTGAAGTAGCTGGTAATTACAGTGCTTCAGAAATGGCTTGATTTCAAGTTGATAATATGCTTATAACTGTTAGCTTTTTCCATTACCAGATGGGCTGTATAATGTGAAAAATAAATTACAAAATTCTTCCCAGGGTTGCTTAAATGACCGATTTGTAGCTGCAGGCATCTAGCAAGTTGTGAATGATTACTGATGTAAAAGAGCAGCAGCTCTACTGGGGATGGCAGTAATTAGTCGTTACTAAATTTAGTGGAACTTCTTCAGGGAGAGGAACCAGAAACTCAAGCAATTCGTGCACCACAATTAAACAATTGTTAGAACGTGCACAAATCTAAATCAGATAAATATGGCAAGTGGCAGGTGGATTTATAATCTTATCTAATAATGCCACTTTTATTCTAGAAGAAGATAAGCATTCCGTTAAGCACAGCAAATAACACACAGTTTTGACAGCCTCCATTACCACTTTTACCACCACCGAATGTCTTTCTCCAGTGTTTCTCCTGTGCTATAAAATACTATGTGGCCTCTCTTTCTCATTTTGTCTATGGCAATGCTTAATACACTGAGCCAGATAACCAAGGAATAAACCAGTTATAAACTATTAAATCAGCCGGTACCATAATGTCTTGCATTTACATGCTTTTAGCATGATAGTGATAAATATTACAAAGGGACTGAGTTCCATATCACATTTAGAAACTGATTTGGGTAACTGTAATTGAAACACATATCTCTATATATGCATAGATGAATATTTAGACACATACCACATGCTTGGATGATTATCAGTTTCCAAGAAAAAAAACACGTAACAGGTATTTCTGAAGACCAACATTAAATGAGTTTGGAAGAAGCATTTATGTTTCCAGCCTGGAATGCAATGAACAAAGGAATCTGAAAGAACAGTCCCATTTCTGCTGGTTCTATCTGCTTTCTGCATGGATTTCTGCTTGCACAGACCCCCAGCACCACATAGGTAAGGGCAATTGAGGCTGCACAGCACCCTTAGTGCCAGCTCTTCCTTCTCCAGTGCTCTTGATGAAAACCTGTGTGCAGTCCTGATATTATGTGGTCTTTCTGCATGCATCAATATGTGTAAATACTTCTCAACTAGAGAGATTATTTGATCATGGAGGTAACAGAAATGCAGCAGTGGAAGGGAAGGCAACAGTGATTAAGGCAGAAAAATTCCTTAGTAATAAACCAGAGAGAGTCTCACTACATAGCGCAAAATCATTAGTTTTATTGCCTAAGTTTTTGTTGTAGCAATGTGATCAAGCCAAAGCTGGGCTGGTTCTACACCAAGAGAGAACCCATCCCTTCACTTCTGCCCTGCCAATAACAGTAATAACGACAAGCTGAGGCAATATAGTATAAAATGAATACAATCTAAGATTCAGCATGGAGCTGGTCGCATGGCACACCAATAAATTGCACTTTAGGTCTCAGCTACTTTAGGTCTGTATGTAAATATCATGAGACACTAGAAAAGAATTATAATGTTCCAGTCCAGCCACAGCTTTTCATAAATCAAAAATAATTTTGTCAGGGTTCAGTTATTCTTATCAGGGGTCAGCAAATCAAGTTAACTAACTGAAAAATTGTTGAATATACTGCCTTGAGAAAAAGCACAAGGTGTCATGACCTGGTTCTACCTCCTGCTATCCAGCTAGGCTGAGGCTTACTCAGCTACCATCGCACACTTTATAGCCTGCCAACCAAAGTACTTCCTTTTAAAATAAACACTGGAATTACAGATTAGGGAAAAAAAAAAAAAAAAATCAGCCTGTTTTAGCAGGTGCACCATCAATCCCTGCCACGCTCAAGTTTTGCCTTACCTACTCCATGTCCAGAGAATAAACTACTAAAATTAACAGTGCATGCCATAAATCTCTCTGCAGCTGTGCTGGGCAAAGCAGAAAAGAACAGTTTAAAGCTTTAAATAAGACATTCAAAGGGAATTCTATGCAGATAAAAAGTCAAGTCTCTGTTCTCTAGCCCTAGCCATCCAACGAAGCATGCATCAGTGTTGCAACAGAATCTTCTGACCTTCAGAAATGGTATCAAATGTATAAAATGCAAACACAAGGAGCACTGCAAACCTCTGTGCTAGGCTAACTGGGGCAGAGACAGGCCTGAGTAGGAGCACCGGTGGAACCAGCTGCAGATGTTCCTTAACATTCCTCCTCAAAGCATTCACCTTGCAGGCTCTGCTCTGCCCACCACACAAGGTGCTCTCCTCCCTCCCTCCGACAACAACACCCTGAAGGTTTCACTGGGATCTAACAAAGCTGTCCAAGTTATCTGGATATTGGTATCTCAGCTACGTCCAAGGCACAGGACAGACGTTTAGTATATCTAGAGAGATTTCAACTGCCTTATCCATAGAATGTTAACTATCTGCCAAATTCACTAGTGTTGTAGACTTGTGGTTAATTCATTCCCTTCAAACAGGAGGACAGCTAAGTAACAACGAGGGAGAAAATGCCCTGAAAGGCCGAGAGAATTATTTGTATCTTACTAAAGCTAGCAAGGTCATGCATTATTCATGCATGGAGGACAGGAGTGCACTCATCAGCTTCGAGGGCTACAGGGAACTCTGAATCTGAAACGCTCATAATTTGTAGCCATTTAAAAAGCTGGCTGCATTTTTAGTTGAGAGTTAACCGCTGCATTTCTTACAGAGCCACATGTAGGCAGAGGGATTGCTCCCGGTTCTGACTTCTTGAGCTCCTGCTGCCAGGCTAAAATGACAACTTGAGTGTTCTCCCCTAGGAAGAGCAAGGGAACACCCAGGAATACTGAAGCCAAATGATATTCTTCAACACAAGAGAGAATTCATGTGATAGTACATGTTAGAGCATGTAGCTATTATACAACAAGCTTTCATGGGCTCTAATGAGGCCATCAGTGGTTAACGCCAGCCAATACATAATCTTTTACATTACCAAAACCACAGTAAACAGCTACTTTGTACTAGAAGTAACTCTTTTCACTTGAACTATTTACATCCACTATGAATTCAGTTCCAGTCCAAATTAATACTGCATGTTTGCAACCTTCTCTTTCTAAAAATACACCTTTATAGTCCAGTGCCTATTATTTCTCTACAGTATAATCACGGAAATTGCACAAGTACATTACTTCTATCCCATGCGTGTTAAGTAAATGAGCTCATTTTGCAGAAAACTTCACACCCAGGCCTGAAATCTCTCTGTTAGAACACAGTATTTACTTCTCACCTGGGTTTTAAACTATTAAAACCACAAAGCCAGATCTTGCAGACAAAACTTACATTCACTGAAATCCTAATTGAAAACTGCAGAATGTTGAGCAATGCTGTTCATGGTGAAGACAGTGTTGGTGGAGGAGGGATGAAGAGCCTCAAAAGACTTTGTATTTGTCAACAAGCTCTCATTAGGAGGGTACCTTCCTCTAAATAAGGCCTTGCAACCTGACTGGCCTTAAATTCTACTAGTTAAAAGCATGGAACGTGAATGATGACCCCACTAAAATATTCTAGTGTTAGCCAACCAGATCTTACAAGCCAAGTTTCCAGAGCTGATGAACTATTGATCCTTTTTCTCCTCCTTCTACTCTACAAATTTAATGAACTATTGACCTTTTTTCCCCTCCCTCTCTCATTTTCTGCTTAGGCTATGCATGCCCTTCCTCCACTGTCTAAATCTCTTTTTGTATACAATCTTAGAGAAGGCATTGAGCCCATCCTTCTCCATTTCAGCCACGCCCTTCTGGATCTGAGCTGGTTTGTCCCACACTGTGGTATCTGACAGCAAAACTCTCAATTAGAAATACAGGATTGCATGTTGAACTGTGCTCAGCAATGGAAGAACATCGCAAAGGAGCTGGTTCTCCATACCCACTGGCAATTGTCCACCGCACAGTGGAGATGCTGCAGAATGTACCTGCTGCTTCCTGCCGTCTATAAGGCCTGACCCTGTAGCTATAGAAGCCATCAAACCACCCTGAATGATGCTGCCAGGGAAGAAAAGTGGGAGATCTGTTTCTTGCTCACTCCACCCTCCTTACATCTCTGCACAGTTCACAAGAGGTCCCTTCCTGCTTTCCCAAGAAGCTAGCGTAACTTGGGTGCCCCACAGAAAGTCCAGGTACTGCTGAAAAATTCATCCCGGCTCCTGCCTGTTTTGCAAGTCAGCGGTAGCATTTACTGTACTCTGCAAATAAACTCCAAGTCATTTCTCCAGTTCCTTGAAAAGCAAAAACTACAAGCCCAATCCCTTCCCACAAGGAAAACAATGCTCACTATGACAGCCCAAACCTTCTTGCTTCTTCTTTTTCTGTCCCTTCTCCTTCTGCTCTGAAAGGTGCCAGGATATTATGTGTTTTCCTCAGCCTCCTGCATAGTGCAACCACACTGAGGCATAACTGCCAGCTACCAGCTCCAGGCTGGGGTACAGCTTTAACTTCCAGAACCTCATGACAAATACAGAGGTGTTTGCAGTTTCACTGTTTACAACAGGTTTAGTTGTACTTTCCCCCACTGAATTCTTCCCTTTACTGTTGACAATTTTTCTGTAGGCAGGGCATAAGAGGAGAGTTCCCCCAGCCTTGCAGAGCATAGAGATAGGGACAGAGAAGAACAATGTGCTTGACTGTTCCAGGCAGATCTGTCATAATGGAAGTTTAAGTAAGACTATGAAAGTAAAGGCTAAGTTTTCAAGTAAAACATTTCCATTGTTCTCTGAATGTATAGAAAAACTGCTCTTATAATCTGTCAAACATCATTTCAACTGAGAGCTTCTACTTCCACACCCTTAGTTTGCTGGCCACCAGCAAAGAATTTACTGGTGATGAATTACTGTTTCATTACAGCGCCACCACAGTCCTTTTCATTGCCCCAGTCAGCTTAGTTCCCTTCCACAAATCCATGCTCTCCTCTCTGGGGGATACAGACACTAAATCCCATGACTAAACTCTGCTTTGAACTCATTAGCAAGTGTGACCTCAGTCAAACACCTGACTCACAGTATCTTCTGTAATACCCATCACAAAGCAGCTGAAGCCAACTGCTTCACCATATGCATTCATCAGCTCTGCACATATCAAAAGCTTGCAGTAATTCTTTATCTTTGGCTTTGTTATTCTACTTATATAATAGTGCTAATGCTGAAACATTAAATTGCTAAAGTTTGTGACATGAGCATTATTTTCCCAGTAATATTCTAGTTTAAATAAATAACTTGTTCCTTTATAGTTGGAGACTTGAGAACATTAAGAGAAGAATATGTTCCATACAGAGTCTAAGTCATACTTAATGCCCAAATATAGTCAATCAAGCTCAAAAAACCAAAAAGTAAGCACCACTTCTGATCTTAGAGAAATGAAAATACTATCTGGTTCCTCACTAGAGATTTCCTCTTACAATTGCTCTTGTAAGAACCAAAGTTCATTTCTAACCTCTGCTTTTGACACATGATAAATATTATGTGCTAGCATGGCCCCACAGGACTGGTAACTGAACCTATTGTAAAATGGTGTAAAATTAACTATGGGTACACTGTTGTCATCTTTACCTCCAGATAAAACTTAATGGCCATGTACTATGTAGCTTCATAGGCACTATATCCTCAGCCTTTCTGCAAGGACCACGCAAATACAACCACCCCCTTATCTCTTCCTGTTTAACATCTCAAGATTTTCTCTTTGATGCTTGTTCGAGTTTCAACTGATGCTATGTTAAAAGGAGTGGAGAGGCAATATAGTCCACAGCTGGAATACTGCATCCAGTTCTGGGCACGCCAGTTCAAGAGGGGCAGGGATCTACTTGAGAGAGTCCATCAGAGGGCTACAAGGATGATTAAGGGACTGGAGCACTGCCTTATAAGAACAGGTTGCGACACCCTGGGGCTTTTTAGTCTGGAGAGGGGGAAACTGAGAAGGGATCTAATCAATCTACATAACTATCTGAGGCCTGGGTGTCAAGAAGGAAGGAACAGCCTCTTCTCACCTGTGCCCTGTGATAGGAAAAGGGGCAATAGATGTAAACTACAGAATACAAAGTTCCATCTCAAGATGAGGGAGAACTTTACTGCAAGGAACACTGCAACAGGCTCCCCAGAGAGGTTGTGGAGTCTCCTTCTCTGGAAACTTTCAAGACCTATCTGAATGGGTTCCTGTACCCATTCAGACATTATATGGTCCTACTCTGACTGAGGGGTTGGACTCAAAGATCTCCAGAGGTCCCTTCCAACTCCTAACATCCTGTGATAATCTGATCTGGGTGGCAACATCCACAACAGTTTAAATGGAGAGCTTATCTTCCACTGCTGGAAGGGTTTCAAGCCAGGCTGGATGGGGCTTTNTGATAGGAAAAGGGGCAATAGATGTAAACTACAGAATACAAAGTTCCATCTCAAGATGAGGGAGAACTTTACTGCAAGGAACACTGCAACAGGCTCCCCAGAGAGGTTGTGGAGTCTCCTTCTCTGGAAACTTTCAAGACCTATCTGAATGGGTTCCTGTACCCATTCAGACATTATATGGTCCTACTCTGACTGAGGGGTTGGACTCAAAGATCTCCAGAGGTCCCTTCCAACTCCTAACATCCTGTGATAATCTGATCTGGGTGGCAACATCCACAACAGTTTAAATGGAGAGCTTATCTTCCACTGCTGGAAGGGTTTCAAGCCAGGCTGGATGGGGCTTTGAGCAACTCAGGCTAGAGGTCCATAGCAGGGGGAGGTCTGAACTAGGTGGTCTTCAAGGTCCCCTCCATCCCAAATCATTTTACAATACTATGACTCTAAGTTTCAAGGTGTAAAAAAATAAATCTGTACCTAAGTACTGGACTACAAGGACACAAGATAAGCACAGGCTGTGCCCACTCCTGTATCACACACGGAGACACTGGGGGAGGATGAGGGACAGCACCATGACCAGTAAAAGGCCACTTGGCAATCCAGTGACAAGAGTGCCTACTCTCAGTCGTAAGACATTTCCACTGTAAGATTTGGGAAAAAAAAGACAACAAAAAACCCACATAACCTCCACTCATTCCAACCCCAGCTACCATCACAGATTTGAGCTGCCTCTGTAGTTAGGAACAGGCTGAGAGCTAACACGGATTTCAATGGTTTCCCTTTGTCCCCTGCTTTCCAATACCTACAGATACTAAACCCTTTTGCTTAACTGAAAAAAGAAAACCCTGGATGCACAGCAGAGTCATGAGATATATTACTAACAATAACATATACATATTAATAATAACAAGCAATAAACTTGACATGTAAAGTTAGTGTTTCTAAACAACCTTCCCTCCCCCAGTTCTGAGAAAGTTTTAAGACATTGTGTTATTATGAATCATCAACTCAAGATATTATTTCCCACCTGGAATAGCATTTGACTTGTTTATTATTCTTGTACATTTAAGCATTGAGTGCTTCGGTCCTATTACTACTAAATAATTTAATCAGCATGTCTCTCCAAGGTTGGCTGCAGTAGGAGACCAAATGAGATAACTGAATGCCAAAACCAATAGCTGAATCATAAGCTACCAGAGATGAGAGGCAGGAAGAGTTCCACTTCATCAGCCCTATTTCTACAGTTTGCCCAAATCTTGATTCCCCTTCATTAAGGAGACCACGAACAGCTTCAGAGTTATTTCCTCCACACAGTTTAATTTCCATTATGAAAAGGTTGCTCACATTTTCCTTACCGGGCACCCTCAAGCAGGGTTGATGGGAATCATGATAACAGCGATGAGCTACTACCCTAAACTAACTTTCACACAGCCTCCTCACAGTCTTCCAAAACACTCGATATAACAAAAGCCTCATTGTTGTGGCTCCAGTCCAAAGGGAGCAGATGCTCACCAGATGCTGCCAAACCAGGAAGTGAGGTAGAAAACGTAGCTTCAACTGAAATGAACACAACAGGGGTTGATCTACTACTACTGAAATCAGTGGAAGAACACCACTGTCTTCCATGACAGCAGTTTCTGACAAAGGCATATCCTGCAGGCAAACCTTCAGAACGCTCTGTAAAGAGACGTCTGAAAAGCTGCATTATGTTTCTATTACTTCTCAGGCTCAGAGGATCTATCCACCAGCCCTCCTTGCTGTGTTCAAGACATGTCTTCTCTGTCAAAGCCAAGCATTCTGGGACCAGGCAGTACAAGATACAGACTGCTCCAGAAAGATTCTCTAACGACCACTGCATTTCTGAACTAGGAATCTTTTGCCTGTTGATATAAGTATCACTTACATTTATGCATCTACACACATTCCAAACTGCACTATTTCAGTCATGGGGGCCAATGATAGTGTTTCACCTTGAAAATCTAACAAACATGTTACATGTTAAGTTACAGGAATGCTACAGTTCACTTGTACTTCTGAAAGGAGGAATAATGGAAAACCTTTGCATGTGGACTTCCATCTAACTTAGACTAAACAAATAGTGTATTTGTTTCTAACAGTATTCAACATATGTTATTTATGCTCCACAGTAGCAACTGACTTTAGAGGAAAGAAAATCCCCACGAAAAACACTCTTCACCTAAAGAGGTATCAGTGGTAGAGACTATTTCAGAGCCTATGGCAGAACGAGGCTCTGCTAGGACACAACCCATCCTTTAGGACAGATCTAGACAGGCAACAGCTTTCAGCTCACATTTCATGAGAAGAGGAGCCTTCTGAGTCAATGTCACTGATGTGATCCAGTGTGGAAGAAAACACTGTTGTGACTTCTGTAGGAAAGCTACATGCTCTCCTTCTCGTTTGGGTTTGGTTGGGTTTGGTTTCTTTTAATTCCTGACCCTTATTCTTGCAGCAGAATAGTTAAAATGTTCTCTGAATATTGAGGATTAATAAACAATTGTCTTCTGAGCCATACAGTATCTGCATGTCCGAAGCAGGGCCATAAAAATGATCAGAGGGATGGAGCACCTCTCCTATGAGGACAGGTTGAAAGAGTTGAGGTTGTTCAGCCTGGAGTAAAGAAGGCTCCAGAGAGACCTTACTGAAGCCTTTTGACACTTAGAGGGGCCTTTAAGAAAGATGGGGACAGACTATTTAGCAGGTCCTGTGCAACAGGACAAGGGGTGATGGTTTTAAACTGAAAGAGAGGAGACCTATACTGAATACAAGGGAGAATTTTTTTCACAGTGAGGGTGGTGAAACAC
>VWYK01042839.1:1085-13126 GCA_013399775.1 Semnornis frantzii | reverse complement strand
CCCAGGTTGTCCAGAGAGGTGGAAGATATTCCATCCCTGGAAACGTTCCAGGTCAGGTTGGATGGGACCCTGAACAATCTGATCTAGTTGAAGATGTCCCTGCTTCCTGTTCAACCACCTTCAAGGGGGTTGAACGAGATGATCTTTAAAGGTCCTTTCGAACACAAACAACTCCACGATTCTATTATTTTAAGAACTGAAATACATCTAAAAGAAATCTTACATTTAAAAACACAAGTGGAGTGTATTTGTTTCTGGAGCTGTTATGTTTCCTTTGCATCTAAATAGCATTTACACAGGTGTATTCATGGCGACAGATGCCTGCTAACTAAAGTAATGAACAGATTGTTGATAGTTCCATTTTTGAAGCAATACAGGAAGTTTGGACATGCATCAACTTACAACTGCATCCTTAAAGTCCAACTGGCACTGCTGTACAGCCTAGCACCATTTCTTCTGACAGGCAGCAAACCAATCCCAAAACAAGCAAATTGAGCCTAACAAGAGCATTAGTGCAACCAGTAATATGCATTGCACATATAAACAAACTGGAATTATGCTTTCTGCACAAACATCTTTAATGCCTTGACAAATACTGAAAGCTGCACCATGTCCATTGCATTATCAAGATCTATCAGGGTTGGCCAAGTGTCTGGGTGCAGGGCTCAGGGTACTGCAGGCACTGTACAGCAGCCCAGCAGAAGCCTCTGTCAATGGATTTACCATGCTCACTTGACCTTGACTAAAGAATTTTTAAAATTCAAAATAAACTGTGAATAAAAAGTGAGGTCACTTCAGGAGCTAGTCGTGTGCTACAGGCTGTAGACATCTAAAAGGCAACTCCTGTTAAAAGAAGCACAGAACAGTAGGGGTTGGAAAGGATCTCTGGAGATCTAGACCAACTTCACTGCTAAAGCAGTTTGCCTAGATCAGGTTGCCCAAAATCATGTCCAGGCAGGTTCGGAATCTCTCCAGAGAGTCACCTTTTCCTCCTCCCAGCTTCAAAGAACCACTCTGACAGATGTAGACTTTTTAAAAGTGATTTCTAATACACTAAAGAAATATACTGACTGACTAAAACCCCCAAACTTCCTCACTCCTGAAAACTGCACACAGATCTTGGTTACACAGGCAACAAAACAGACGCAAAAAGAGAAGCAGAGATAGATAGTGGGGAGAGCAGGAGGAAGGGAAAGGGACTTTAAATGTCTTTGTGATCTTTAGTTGACAGAGAAAGCCACAGTTCTTTTACTAAGAATTGCTTCCTTGTGAGCTACACCGGGACTGTGAACTATCAGCTCCTAGGAAACCCAGACAAACAGTGGCAGTGGTGATGTTATGACTTGCTGCCTCTTTCCCCCATCACATTTTCCTAAGGAACAGCAACCATGAGAAGCTGACCCCGAGGTGGATTCGGCCTGATAGATCCAATCTGAGACTTAGCAGTCCAAGTCTCTCAAACAAAAGGCAGCAGCCACAAGAGTTTATACAAATGACATTAACAAGAAGTTTCACCACGATAACTGCATCTTCCGAACGTCATCTTCAGGCGCTTTATGGGGAGGAAATATCATGACTCGTTTCAGAGGCATGCTCCCCACGACCACACAAAAATAACTGAGTGGTTTTATTAGATTTTATAAAAGCTGGAAGTATTGCAGCTTTGGCTTTTCCCTTATTTTATGCAATCATTCTCCAAACAAAACAATCATTGGGCTGGCACAAAGATGGGAAAAGATCGACCCCAAAAGACTGCAGAAGTCAGTCTTTCCTCTGTACTTCTAGTCTAAAAATAGATTTTAAATGTCTTATCAGTGCCACCAGGCTTCAAAGGATGAATTAGGACTTCCTGAAGGCTCATCTTCGTGACAGTTCAGCCCATGAGGGAAGCAGGACATGAACCTTCACAATTCGGCAATTTTCTGTGCTATGACATTGTCAGAAGCAGATTCAAGAAACGGAAATACACAGATTTATTCTCTTTAAAAGACTGTGGGGCTTTTTTGTCCTCTGGAGAGGCTGGAAGGGACAGACAGAAGCAGGCAGTGTCTAGGGCAGTGTGGAAGAGAAAAGCCAGCACATCCCCATGGCATCTAACACTTGCAGATGACTAATATTGCCTCTTGAAGTGGGCAAAGAAACTTCTACTGAGCTACAACAAGGAGCCTTCTGTAACTCTCCATTTGTCCAAGTACTGCCTGTGTTTATCATGAAGCAGATGAGTGAGTCCACACAGAGGGTCTTAAAGACACTGTGCTAACAGCTGGGCCCAAGAGCTGATAGTGCAGGGTCTTAACTAGCAGCTGCTCCAGGATTATTGCTTCCATGAAAAGCAACAGGTGCTTCTTCATAAAAACCCAGATTTATTCTATGAGACTGTCTTCCTAAGGACCATTATTCGCAGATACATATATGGTCTGGATTGGATTCCTTCTCATACTCTTATTTCCTGTGATTTTAAGAAAAACAGTATGTCTATGGACTTTCACCATCTTGGATCACAGCTAGGCAGGGAGGGATCTGGCTTGCAAGAACACCACTCTCCCAGGAAACTAGCACAGTTTCTTTGCACAGCCTGCACCTTTTTCATCTACTGCATTTCACTGACCTTATTTTTTTCCTAAGAACTACTGCAGAAGTATCACAAAATCCAGCATGGGGGGGCTTGGAAGGGACCTTCTGAAGGTCACCTACTCCAAACCCCCAGCTCAAGCACAGATACCTATGTCAGGCTGCTCAGGATCACAAAGTCCAGGCAGGTTTGCAGCCTCTCCAGAGAAGGACGCTTTACAATTTCACTGGGCAGTCTGGTCCAGTGCTCTCACAGGAAAAAAGTTTTGCCTCATATTTAGCTGGAACCTTCTGGGTACCAGTTTGTGCCCTTTGCCTCTCGTCCTATCACTGGGCACCACTGAAAACACACTGCCCCCATCCTCTTTACACCACACTTCAGGTATTGATAAGTATTGGTAAGATCTCCTCAGTTTACTCTTCTCCAGGCTAAACAGCCCCATGTCTGTCAGGCTGTTCTCATCACAGATGGTCCAAGTCCCCTTATCTTTGGATCCTACACTGGACTCTCTCCAGTAGTTCCCTGTCTCTCTTGAACTGGGGAGCAGAATTTGACACAATACTCCAGATGTGGCCTCACTAGGACAGAGCAGAAGGGGAGGAGAACCTCTCAGCCTGCTGGCCACACTTCTTAATGTATCTGAGTATCTTGAATCATTATCAGACTACAGCAATGCAATGCCAAGGGCTGCATTTTAACAGAAGAAAAAAAAAACCAACCCACAGAACACAAATATTACCAAACCTGAGTGACTCTGTATCACGTATCCATACAAACGCATTTTGCAGAGCAGTAGCTGAAGCAAACGATATTTTGTAATACTAAAGATCCAGAACTAAGTATGTATCACCTAGATTAAATACACACATTGCACACTGACACCAAATTAAACACTAAACATTTTAACACAAGTTGTCTAATCATACATAGCAAGCCCTACAACAATTGCATGCAAAGTTTTCCATAAAAATCTTACGGTGATAAATTGGGTTTTAATTAAGGAGATATAAATCCAAAAGAAACATGTTTCAAAAAATCATCCTGTAAATCCTAATCCAGTAACTTTTAACTTTTTAATTTGCTGGGTGACACACCTTCAAGTTTGTGTCTTTGGCTATTGGAAGGAGGGAGGTTACCTACAGTTACAGCAACACACTTGGAGAGCTAGAAAATAACCACTGCTCCAAAAACCTGATACTAAAAGGTTGAGGAGGTGGAAACATTAAGGAAAAGGGCAATGTGCCCTCAGGGAACAGGAGGTGCCCAAAGCTGGTGAAGTAACTAATGGAAGTAGCTTTCAAACAAGCCCACAGCCCTCACTTCAAATGCTGCTGACCCCAATGAGAGCAGCACTACCCTTTGCTTTACACCACCAGCAATCGAACACGCACAGATTTTTCTGGGCTTCTGACTGCAACTCATACCCTGTTTTTTAAAACAATGGGTTGACCGCAATTCAGTAGAACAGTCATATCAGCCCCCTCAAAAGAAGTAAGAATGATCTCCACCTAGCTGTGACATTTTAGCAGTTACACTCAACACACATCCCACTGAAATTTCCTAATTACAGGTGTATGAAATGTACTATTTTGTTTAATTTTGCATGAAAAAAGAGACCACTGCTCTCAAAATTATTCTGCACTGGCTTCATAGGCTCTACCCCACAGACATTCCACTAATTCACCCAGACCAGTCACCAAAGACACAGGTATCTCTGCAGCAGGGAGTGAGAACACTATCAGCTTGTTCTGAATCAGCAGAGAAGCTGGCAGACTTTCAAGTCATAGGAATAAAAATTAGGTAGGTACACAAAGAATAAACTTCAAAGTGTTTGTCCAGAAGTCCCTCTGGGAAAGAACGTGCATTTTCTACATGCTAAATCCAACAATTAACTGATAGGTGCTGCTTATTTATAAACGTCTAAATAAATTTAAGGTAAGCAACAAAATTCCCTTAGAAAAAGGTACCACATTTATGTCATACTGCACAGAAAGTTTGCTTACTTCTAAAGAGCTACATTAAACTTCAAAGGATCCCCAGGAGGATGAGTCAGCAGAACATCTTTCAATATTACACTAGTGAATCTTTTCCTCAGACCACACACAATCACCACCCTCCCCTGATTTTTAAATTTTCAATGCCTGAAAAAATAGTCAGAAGAGGAAACTTTTCACTATTTGTACTTTACGTATAGGAGAGGACAGATGCTCTGGCTAGTTCAAGTCCTGTTCCTTATTAACAGTGCTGTGTTAGCTGCAGTCACCTGCACTTTGTCTTCAGCAACTGCGTGTACTGCAGGGCTGTTTCAGACCTCCTCTCACTTCGAGGAGGAATGCACACACCAAAATACCTAAAATGGCATTTTGTAATGTCAGGTTCTAAAAACTTGGAGGAAAATAAGGAGAAAAACAAAACCAAACAACACAAAACACAAACCAGTAACAGCACTGATTAACTCATATATGCTCCCACAGTGACACTAATTATTTCCAGGACATTAAGCATCTTAAAACCCCAGCGTAGGACCTCAATTTCCTGCTGTTCTTGAACCACCCGCAGTACTTGGGGCCCAGGACTGTCAGTACTCCTGCAGTGAATTCAGGTGCTTGTGACGGAATGGGAGCCTTGGGAGCCACAAGGCAGGCAGGATTTTCTGGCTACCCACCTCCAGACCTGCCTGTGTGGATCCCACTGCGTGTACATTTGATGTGAACAATTTAAACATTTGTTCAGCAGAATTATAGACTTTATGTTAATTTGGGAAGTTTTTGACAGAAGCAACAACTCTTCAACCCTGGACTACATACAGCTAGGTCAAAAGGAAGAAAGAGGATTGGATGGTTTTGTTATTTTAATACCTTACACTTCATTCCTGCCTCCTGTAGCAGCACTATCAGAGACGCACATAAAAGCAATACCTTTGTTTTGCAACCAATTTCCATTTCAAAGCAGCAAATCTAGACATCACTGTCTGATTTCTTACATCTCATTTCCATAAGCCAAGCAGAGAAGTAACCTGCTTCTTCTGTTCTGTACTGTGAGAGCTTCCAACCTACAGATCCATTTGATAAAGGCACAAAGTACACATATGCTCCCTGGGGGTTTCTGCTAAACAGCTGATTTGCATGAGGCATTATAAATTCGCCTTTTTCAAATTAATGCAAAATTCTTAATTTACTTTGTGCACATATTTAGCAGAGTATGAAATTCATAATACTGGACTGAAAAAGAAAATGCATCTATTTTAACTGCTTGTTTAGGCAAGGTTGCTGTGGAGTGATTCTAACCACACTAGTGGCTTCGGGAAGGAAAAAAAAAAAAAAGAGATTCAATAAACATTCATACTGCTAAAATACAACTCCTGAAGTAAAACTACAGTCAGCCATAGGCACATTGAGAGAGGACAAACTCTTCCCACTTAAGTCTGTTGTGGATACTTGCTGTCTGTGTGGCTGCTGTGCAGCCAGACAGAAAATAATGTCAACCTTTCATACTATTCCCTGCTTTTATCCATGTTTCTAATCTCCCTTTGTAAGCAGTTACGTTGTTTTAGTTGGTTTAAAGCACACCAAATCAACAAACACAAGGTATGCAAGAGAAACTGGTTCACTTCACACACTTCCAGTTATTTCAAAGTTCAAATGGAGACATGTAATTCATAAGCCTCTAACCACAGAAATACAAAAGACATGGTCATAAAAATTAAATACACATCCTATTTTGGCTATATCCTTCTGAAATATTTCTGCAAGACAAATTGAAGATTTCAAGGTTGTCTACAGCTAAGAAATGTACTACAAGAAACCATTTCCTTATGCCACAGGTTTAGCCCCAGGCACAGGTTACCCTCATGCTCAGATTTTTATTTTTTTTTAAGATACCAGCCCAGAGCAGCAGCCTGCAATTTAATTGTTTCCATGTAGTTTGTGAAGGCAACTAAAAAGCACAGAGACACACACAGAACACACCAGAGGAATCTCACCCTTTGCTACTATTTCAGAACCATTAACCCCTTCCCTCCTCCTTCAGCTTTCTTCAGTGAGATGAGTTCAGCATTACCCATGTGATGTCAATGGTTATTTTGTGCTGATTACTGGAATCAGATCTCCAGACAGGATCAATTTACAGCTGTCTACACTGCCTTACAATAAGTTGATGGATGACTCATCCTTTTTCCCCATTCAGCTGAACTCACCAGCAAGAAGATGGAGGCTGATTTACAGCAGTAGAAAGTGAAGATCCCTTTGCACCTCAGAGAGGGAGTCCCTTTCCACCTGACCCTGCTCCCGTCTCTTGCCTTATGAGACTCTTGGAAAGGAAAAGATGAGCTATAGAGACCTTGTGCTGTGGTTAAAATACATTAGGACATCAATCTTTACCTGTGTATGTGTTGACCAAAAGTAATTCTAGAAAACTTTTTCAGGTTTCACATTGTGTAAACCAAACAATAAACAAAGATTTATTATCAAGTTGCAGCACCTGTGCGCTTGCACAGGCTAGATCCCAAGGCCGTAAGACCACCTCCCCTTGTTGTGAACATTATGCAGAAAACAAGAAATTAAAATTCAGTGATCATAAAAGTAAACATATCATAGGAAGATGAACTGTCAGTTAGAAGCAAAATCCCGTCTTTTTCCATCTGCTATCTAGATGATGCAGATTTGCCAGCAGATTTGGCCAGATGATGGGCTGATGGCATAGAGTGGGTAACAGAGACTGTGAGCTCAAGAATCCGCAGGCAGAAAGCATGGTTCCTCTTCATGTCATGGGAAAGGAGGAGAGTTTTCACTATCACAGACAAATACAAAAGAGGGTTAAGTGTGTTCACAGTATGCTGTAGGCACCAGTAAAATACTGGGTTGGTTTTTGTTTGCTGTTTTTTTTTTCCCCTCAGAAGCAGGTAAGTCAGTTTATAAAGACAGCTGATTATTTGAATGTATGGTGTACCAACAGAATAGCGAGGCTCTTGTGGGCTCCACCAGCACAAGTGAATCAGTTGGCTGGGTAAGACGTGCACCTAACCAATGTCTGTCACTGGCAGGTTGGTCCCTTCTACAGATCTGGGCCAGGCACCAGGAAGTCCTTGAGTACAGTTAAGCATGTACCTGCATGCCACTGACTCCAAATGGATCTGCATGCATATGTGAGGACTAAACAGAAGTGATGTCCTGAACTGGGAGTGGTGCTCAGCACACAGCCACTCCATGAGCACCTTTGGCTTTTCTCATTATCCAAACACATCTTTGCTGAACTGACACCTGGGCACTGAAGTTTGACTTCTGTACTGTACTGGTGTCTATGAGCACTGGCTGAATAGCTTTGGGCAGATGTACAAATAGTTTGTGTATGAACTTCTTGAGCAACAGAGCAACACAAGGAAGCCCTGGAGTGGTTCGTAGCATAACATGGAACTAGAATCTTTAACACTAAATAAAACACACTATTATGTGCTATGAAAAGGCATCCAACATATTCATATTGATTGCATCAGTCTTCAATTATGAAGTTTGCTTACTTATGGTTTAAGCCCTTGCCTGAAGTTGAAATGGAGTTGCTAAGATACTCTCTTCAAAGCACAAGATTCAGCCTACCGAAAAAGCTTATTTTGAAATGAATGATATATGCAAAACTTTCAGCACCGAAATGTTTTTTTATTCTTAATATCTTGTTTGCCAGTTCAAGGAATTACTCAGAAACCAGAAGAAAACAACATAGGAGAGAAATATCACTTACATTTATCGCTTTGTCATATAAAACAAAGAAAGAAGCAAGGTATTTAATCTGTAAATGCTACCTGAAGCATACTTTCCATCCACACAACAGGAGTCAAAACACGTATTAAGCCATCTCACATTCTGTGTTTTGCTGGATAAAAGCTACAGTCATCAGGTGCAGCAATCCTACTTATGTGCACATTTGATAAATGACCATTGCCTCAGTCAGCTCAGAAGGCTGAAGTAAAAGATTTCATAATCATTTTCCTTTCCTTCATAGTGCATGGAATTGAAGTGGTAAGGGAGACAAGTAAAGCTTAAGCCTAAGGAAAAATAATTTTTTTTTAAAAATTAAATCAAGATTAATAAACTGAAGAGAAAAACTGTTCAAAGGGCTTCTCTTTAGCACTCCTATGTGAAGACTACATCTATAAATGCTCATCCTTTACACAGAAGACATTATCCAATTTATGTTAGGAATATCAACATCCGAATTATTCTATATTCAAACTTCAGATTAACAGCAACGGCAATAACGTTTCTGAAGTACTTGCTGCACAGGAATGCTACATCACAAAACAGAAAGCTGCCACCACCATGGAGGTGAGCGAAAGCTTCACCTGAAAGATTTTTCCCTTTTAAAAATAATGCAGCTATACATAAACAACTCTAGTTCTTGCAAAACATCTTTCCAAATGCATGTTTACTACAAATGTTTGAATACACATTTACAGTGTGCCAAAGGGAGAGAATTTTTTTTTTTAATTCGAATAACAGAAACAAACATCGCAATACTTTTTCAGTACCCAGGGAAACCAAACCAAGCAAGTGTATGTCAACTCACACATACAAAATCCAGACTTCTGAAATTCTGAATACTGAATTAAATGCTTAATATCAGCTTTCAGGGGAAGTTTTGTCGACCAAACCTGCAGCTCATGAAGTTGTTCCATGCTTATCTACAAGTGGCAAACATTCCCAATGCTCTCTATAGCACCATGGAATTACCACCTCCTTTTGAATATACTCCTTACAAGGATCCATCCTGCTAAGCATTTCCTTGCCACTTGTGAAGGCACGAGAAAGCTAAGTTATCCCTTCCATCTGAAGGCAGTTTAGAGGACTCCACTGATCCTCAAAAATGGCACAGAAAACCTGGCACCTGCAAGCAGGAGTGCTGGTTTTCACTGACTGAAAGAGAAAAGGCATGGAAAGAACACAGTGAAGAATTAATAATTATTGTCACAGGCTACCTCACGGAGGAAAAAAATTAAAATTAAAAAAAAAAATCAAACAAACAAACCAATCAAAAAATCCATCCAACCACCACCCCAGTCAAAAAGTAAAGCAACAAACCAACAACCTAGTTTCCAGACAACATAATACTAATATTATAAGCTACTTAAAGTAATACAACTGGTATAGTACCAAGTACTAACCTGTCTTTGCAGTACAACTTGCTTTGCTCCAGGGGATATTGATTTTATTGCATGGCTATATTTTAGGGAGTCATCCTAAGTAATTACAAAATTTTACTAATTAGCCTCCTTGCTTCTACATGTGACTTCAAGGTCACAATTACAATCTCCATCAAACTGGAATTACTCAAGAGTTAAATTATCCTTCTGCTTCCCTCCCCAAACAGAAAAATCAATTCTTTATGTGGCCCATACTGCATTATTGATGCAGAGATGACATAAAATACCCATAAATCCATTAGCTGCTGTCTGAAAGAAACATTGGCAAGTGATGACACTTAATAACAAAAAGACAGGAATACAGTGGTGACAATCCTGGGGACACATCCACAAGTCAGTCTCAACTCCTGCAAAGGGTTTCCTAGGCTTTGCTGAGCAAAACATTGTCCCATCTTTTGTGCCTTACCCAGCCAACCATGAAGATCAACCAGTATTAAAGGTTATTTTGCAACACATATTCCTGAAAACCTTTAATATCTTGATTTCACAGACAGAAAGAGTAGTGCCTGCCTGGTACTGCTCAAGAGCTAAAGGAACCGCACTCTGGGCTGGTTTTCTAAGTGGAGAATGTGATGACCACATTTTGTTATGCGTCACAGATCTAAACTTGCTCCCAGTAGCAGCAGGCAAGTAACTTTAGCTGCCAGAGCTATAAACTATGTAAATGACTATGAGTGGCACTGTCAGAGGTACTCAGTTGTGCTCCCACTGAAAAATCAAGAGCCCTGGGCAAGATAGAATAATCCAGCTCACCACCTGCTTCTACCCAGACCGAATGTATCCCAGCAGCTCCTGTTCAGTCACAAGAACCAAAATCATCCAACTTTAAGTCTGCACAGTGACAGCCATGATCTCACCCTGCAACCCCCAACTGGAACAAATAAATGGAATATAACTTTATCAGGGTGCTTGAACTTGGAACTTTAAACCCCCTGCAACCAGGGGAATTTATTGCATATCCCCTGATAAAGTGCTCCAAAGGGCAATAAATTCCCTCACCATTGAAACATATAACTTAATTCCAGTTCACACTTTTCCTCCTACCCAGAAGATCCTTTTGGGCCTTATACATGTGACTTGAAAGAGTTTCTCATTGTTTTTCTTCTGGAATACAAAACTCCTACATCACAATGCAGTTTCTAGCTGAAAGAGCACTCAAAGAGAAGTGAACTACGCAGGGAAGAGAGCAAGGCACCTGACAGCTACACTAAGGGCAACTGTGCCTCTGACAGCCAAAGACAGAAGAAGGGTCTTCCAAGAACATTGTGCTTTATTTATTTCTACCTATATGGGTACAGAGATGTATGGAGAGGGAAAAACCTGACATAGGAGTGATGTGGAGTTTCTGAACTTTCTTAAACAAAACAAGGCCCAAGTATTATTTTTTTAAAATATGCATTTCAATAATTTCAGTAAATTGTCATGAGGATTTATGACTTAGTGTTTAGTCTACTCATACTTTTAAATTCCAGCACTCAAGCCACACATTTAAAGCATCATAGAAAGCAGTAATCGCTCACCTACAGGAATTGTTTGTCAAGGGAAATGCAGTCAAAATTCCCCTTAAAAAGTCAAAGAATAAAATTTTATTTCTCCCCAGATACATTTCATATATTTCTTCTAAATGATACTGGGACCCGCAGTGTCTGCAGACAGATCCTGAGCAATGCTATAGATCCCAAGGGACTCCAACAGTTGAAGGGAGATGCAAGTCCTAAACCCAGCCAGGTACCACTGTTTGGTTTGGCTTTATTCCAACACAAGCTTTTTAGTTGAAGTGCGAAGCTTTTTTCCCTGCCTTATAAACTTTCTAGGAGCACATGGCCATATTAACTCTCCAGTAATGTACCTAAAACAAGACAGACAGAACCATTTTCTCCACAAAAAGTTTCTTTGTAATAAAGCAATGTCAAGCAGGAAGTGGAATAAGAGAGTCTGTGTTTCTAATACAGTGGTACTCTAGTCAANATCAACTTACTCTTCTCTCTTTTCAGTCCAGGACTCACCACAGTTTCAATATAGAAGATCATACATTACACTACCCAGATACTTCAGAATAAGAGCTTTATAAACAAGGCAAATAATTATACTGTGCCATTTCACATGCTCTTCCTTCCCCTTGGAGCTTAATTCAGTCTACACAACCCAGAAGTGCCTAAACTTAGCTCCCATGCCCTGTAAGCAATCTGTTATATGTCACTGGACAATACTGACCCAGTGAGTCTCCTCTTGAAACAAATTTTGGCTGAAGTCACCTTTCAAAAATTTTCGTCTTCC
>VWYK01042827.1:177-15595 GCA_013399775.1 Semnornis frantzii | reverse complement strand
AGCTGCTTGTCAGTTAGAACCCCTGGGTCACTTTCTGCTAGACTATGGGCCTCTGGGCTAACCCTGTCACCTCTCCTGCCAGTTTAAGCTTGTTATTTAAATAATACAGTGCACTTGGCATGCTACTATCTTGATTGATATCTTTTGCAAATGGTAAAATTGTTGTGCTTGTTTGGTTTTGTTGTGTGTGTTGTTTTGTTTTTTTTGTTGTAAGTTACCAACCTGGTATCAGTGGCTGCACAGGAACCCCTGGCTGTTGTAACTGTTCTGGCTTGCCCCCCCGCCCCCGACGTTCTAGGCTTCTTGTGTACCATGGGAGAAAATGCTTGCATTCTAAGCAATTAATTTATATACAGACATGCATGTCTATAAAGTCTGAAGTGCTTGTAATGATGTGTTGACAATGCATGCCTTTTTATAAGGCAAACCAAAGTACTCTTTAATCTCTTGATAATATCCTTCCTGCAGCTGTTGTTGCCCTTTGCATCCCACTGATTCTTTCGGATTTGCATTTCAAAGGAACTAGTGTACCAAGGGAGTTATTAGAATGCACTTAAAGTGACAAACACAAATTGTATTTTCCTCAGTGTCCCTTTAACTCATTTCTTTTACTCGTATTTGGTACAGTAGTGCTATTTAATGCAAGACTTATTTATCTAGCTTATATATTTCTGTCCTCTTACATGCATGTAAACTATGCTAAGGACTAACTAGGCTGTTAGATCATGACAGGTCCTTGGGAGTTCAATAAGCAATCTTTTGTCCAATGCCAGGTACCACTATTTCCCTTAAAGTAAACTCTGAACTTGCCTTTTTCATGATCTGACTCAGGACAACTGCACTACATCTGCTGTCCCTTGATAGAAAATCTTTACAGTTAACGAGTCTAAGATACTGTGCCATCTTGGAAAGAGTATTAAAAGAAGGAATTTCACCACCCCAATTCAAAGAAGTAGAGGTGTGATGTCTAAAATCTCCTGAAATACAAAGGGGATTTTGTGATCAAAAGTGCTGCTTCTTGCAAATAAAGGCTTGAACTATAACATCAAGTTAATGTGACCAAGCAGCCTGTGGTGGTTCATGGCCTATATTGCTTACGGAACTTCTCCTCTGCATTGACCCCTAACTCATATGAATTTCTTAGGGGAATTTTCTATCATTCAAGTCTTACATGATAAAAAATTACATGCAGGAGCGTAGAAATTTTGGTAGCATATCAGAGAACCTACTTATCTAATGTCCTGTAAGCTGTAAAGTATCAAAATATTCTAAAACTCACTTAACCAATTACATTAAATTCTGTACAGGGTAGAAGTTGCCATCAGGACCCTGCCTGGTGCTAGTGTTTGTATCTCTTGAGGTTTGTGAGGTTTGATAATTCTTGGAAATTATTTACTGTAATACATGTGAAAATGCTTTGTTTTCTGGAAACTGAGAATTTTATTTTATTCTTGTTCTTTTGTTTCCTTTTATAACTTTCAGTGTTGGTTTAACTTCTGCAGGCCGGTGACATATCAAGAGTATCGGGAGCGCACACAAGAAGCAGCTGCTCATGCCAGTGGATGGAACAAGGTAGCAAAGAAGTGACTTTCACTTTGATATCTCTCACATCTATTTCATGCCCATAGTGATTTTGTCAGATCGTTATGTCTCACAAAGGACTGAGAATAAAACGAACCAAGGTGATTTTAATATGAAATGGCCTTCATTCTCAGGCTCAGAGGATGTTAGGAGTGGGAAGGGACTTCT
Source organism: Semnornis frantzii (assembly GCA_013399775.1). Classification (NCBI taxonomy): domain Eukaryota; kingdom Metazoa; phylum Chordata; class Aves; order Piciformes; family Ramphastidae; genus Semnornis; species Semnornis frantzii. The sequence continues at coordinate 13,846 of VWYK01042827.1, read as the reverse complement.
GGCGATCTTCCAGTCCAACCCCCCTGCCAGAGCAGGACCAGAGAATCCAGCACAGGTTGCACAGGAACACATCCAGACAGAACTGGAAAGGCTCCAGAGAAGGAGCATCCACCATCTCTGGGCAGCCTGTGCCAGTGTTCTGGGACCCCTCCAGTCAAGAAGTTCTTCCTCATGTTGAGCTGGAACTCTCCGTGCTGTAGTTTCCATTCATTGCCCCTTGTCCTATGCCAGGGCACAAGTGAGCAGAGGCTGTCCTTGTCCCTTCCTTCCTGACCCTCAGCCCTCAGTTATTTATAGACATTGATCATATCCCCTCTCAACCTTCTCCGCTGCAGACTGAACAGCCCCAGGGCCCTCCTCTTCAGACAGTGCTGCAGTCCCTTTGTCGTCCTTGTATACCTCCCTTGGACTCTCTCCCTGTCTCTCCTGAACTGGGGAGCCCAGAACTGGATGCAGTATTTCAGGTGGGGCTTCACCAGGGCAGAGTAGAGTGGGAGCAGAACCTCCCTTGATCTGGTGGCCACACTCTTCCTAATGCACCCCAGGACCCCACTGACTACCTTGTCCACCAAGGCACATTGCTGTGCCATGCTGAACTTCGTGTCCACCAGCGCTCTGAGGTCCTTCTCCACAGGGCTGCTCTCCAGCAGATCACCTCCTAACCTGTACAGGAGCAGTTTATTATTCCTTCCCAGGTGCAAGACTCTGCACTTACCTTTGTTGGTGGACATAATATGCAAGTTTTAGGTAATTTTGCCAGAAGTTAGCTGATGTAGGTATTAGGTCAATCTTCCTTTGTTGTAGTAGAATGGAAAGTTAGAGTTGTTGCTTGACATTATTAAAAAAAAAAACCAAACAAAAAACCAAAACCATATTTAATTTCTCAAGAGAGATTTATTTCTTCAGCAGTTTTGTAAGGAAATATGAGACAGATGTTTTCATAATATTTCTCTTACTGTTTCTTTGCTGCCATCTCAGGTTAAAAGTACATGTTAAAAAAAAGACAGCAGTGAACATGGCCAAAATAAAAATTGGTGAAAATAAAAATTGATACCTTCATAATATTGAGATTGTTTAGAAAACCTAAGGACAGTGTGTCTGACTGGTTGCAGGAACAGATGTCTCAAATGATAGGAAGATGGAAATCATGCAGTAAGTAGAATAACTATTCCCAGATTCATCTTTCATTAATTAAATTCACCATCTTTATCATTGTTTGATGCATTGTGGGCATCTGAAAAAGAATGAAAGAATGAAATAAATACTTGTAAATTTGATCACAAATTGAATGTCAAAATTTAGTCTTAAATTGAAAGTAGTATGAAAAACCTTTTTTCTCTATTCACATTTGTTTTCCAGGGATAATTTTCCTTCACCAACCCTGCCTGCTTACTTCAGAAACCCATCATCTAGCCAAGGGTGTGGGCACTTCTAAAGCAACTGATTATGCATTGCTTGACAAGTTACTGCCCATGGATCCAGCAATCATAATTGCTGTGTGTGTGCGCTTTGGGTTTGTCGTCTTGTAATTCACAGCATTTTAGCTTAAACAACCATGAAATCTGATTAGCAAGGTGGCTTAAGCTAACACATTGTACTTTTCAGCTGGGGAAAATTGAAAATGAGCATAAAACCGGTCATGGTGACCTAACTGGCAAAGGGAGGGGGAGAGGTGATCAGTTGTCTGCCATATCTCCATATACTATCAGCACACACCTCTTGAAGATACAGCTCTGGGTAGATGGATTAAGCCTTCATTGCCAAAAGGTTGGCGCAGGCCCTGTGGCTAGTGGGTTTTGATCCCCACCAGCTCATGATTGAGAATATCATGCAGAAGATACCTTTCTCATTATCTTTTCTTACCTTTAACATTTGTTCCTACAAAACTTACAGTCCAGAAGCAAACCAGAATGGAAATTTTGAGGGATGATACAGCATCTGTTTGTGTTGTTTTCGTGGTAACTCGATGCTTGAGGAATGCTTAGCAGTTCCTTTAATAATACTTGTTTTGAGGAGATGGAATACATTTGTGTTGGTTTCATTTCCTTTTAAATTCCTTTATCATCTTAACCAGAATCGTATTTTATAACAGAAGAGATCTAGATAGCTCTTCTCCAACCTCACCCTAGCTTAATTTTCACTGTAAAAAGAGAAACTGTTAGGAAAGCAGTTTCTAAAAGCAGCTATAAATACAACATTAGGTCTAATTAGCAGGCATATGGCAGCAAAATGAGGCTCTGCTAGCCTGAAGTTTCTGAAAATCTGAAGGATGTATATTTAAATTTCCTCTATCAGGACATCTGAAGCTTTATGATTAAGAAATAAGAAAACATCCTATTATCAGAGCTATCCAGACAGACTAATAAAGCACTCCCTAATACGTGCTCACAGCCATTACATACCCTATGGTTTCTTGAGTAGTGCAGAAGTTGATGCACAGTAGCTGTGGCAGGTATCGAAGGGCTAGAAACGTGGAAATATCTTCTCACAGACAGAATTTTGTATGAACAAGGCTTCTGATTTGATCCAGACTAGGAGAAATAAAACAAACTAGTAGATGAAATGTGTAAGCTGTAGCAGTAGTGGCATCTTCTACAACAAGATGCTCTTTTTGCTTTCAGTAGCCTGTGAACCAGTAAATCAAATTCACCTTCAGTTTCTGAGCTAACCTTTGCTGTTGTAGACATGTATCTCTATAGGTATTTATATATAAAAGCTCCACCTCTTTAATCCATGGAATGTGGTGTACTCAAGGCAACCACCTTGATCACCTCAAGGCCCAGTATCTCTGCGACCCAAAGCAGACTCAGAGCAGTGTTGGCACATCTCCCTTGGTGTTGTGTGAGACCTGGCAGACAGGTAAACATCCTTCCGGCAGGCACCGGCTTACCTAGCTGGCTAACTGCTTGAGTGCTGAATGTGGACAAAGGCTTGATCTGTCTGCCTTACAGTTGGGAAGGTGTGATCTTTAGTTGTACCAGCTTCCAAAGAACCTATTTTTTACAGAAACTTGAGCAGAAAGAGGACACTTCAAAACATAACTGTTATTTTTATCCTGGAAAAACATGGATCTCTTCCAAAGTGAAATGATGTGTTTGAACTGCTGAAGAGATTTGGTTAACTGATTGGCATATGAGATGTAAAGGGATGTTTTCAGTCACTGAAACACAAATATTCATCTGAATGAAGGGAGTATTGCAGGTCAGACTACTAGGCAGAGACATGACTTGGTCTGTTAACATCCCACAGAAGCAAAGTTGAGCCACATACATTAGAAGTGCTTGTTCTCAGTAAAAACATAATTTTAGGGAAGACATTATTTCCTCTCTCTCTCAGAAACTGTCACCTGAAAATGGTAGGTGTGATGTAAAGAGTAAGAGGCATCTCTACCTTCCTTTTGAAATAAGACTGTCATGAAAATAAACCCAAACCACCCCAAACAGGGCAAATTAGATCTCTGTAATAAAATCAGTGCTATAAAAATTTGAAACACTCCAATGTTGAGTTCTTATGCTTTTTGCTTATAACTGGACAGTGTGTACCTGTTATAATAGATACTTCAAAATACATAATCCCACTAGTGTGCAGCAGGTAACAAATACTGGTATTGAGAGTCAACAGAACTGGTAAGTAGGTTAGCAGTCATCTGTATTGTCCCTTTATGCTGATTAATGGAGCCAAAGAATAACACAAGAATGTTAAGAAATAATCATGGCAAGATTTAGATTAATTCTATATTGTCAAAGGGTACATTGAAGTGGCAATTATATTTTTGGATGTACTTTCTTCAAAAGTTTGACCTCTTTGTAACAACTTTTTTGCATGCATTTTAATTTGTAATGTTGTACTGTGGGACTGCAGTAGTAGAATTGACAGAAAGGTTTACACTGCTAATCAGAAGTCTTCTGATAGTAAAGTTTAGATTTTTAAGCGAATCCCCCAAAATTCTCTTGCCAACATTTTTCTGGCATGCTGTGCTTGATATTATGTATGTTTTTCTTCAGTCAAAATATAAATAGCTCCTAGCATTCTTTCCCAGGCATACCAGTGGAGGGAACTGCAGTTGCTCTGAATTCCTAGAGATGTATTTTTACCTTGCTCTACTTAAATCTTATCACCATTCATATGGAAGTGCTGTGAAGGTAGTTTCGTTCATGAATTTATAGACACTATCATGCAAGGGGTTGTTCAGTCTGGGGAAGGCTCTGAGGAGACCTTATTGTGGCCTTCCAGTATCTGAAGTGGGGTACAAGAAAGCTGGGGAGGGACTTGCTAGGGTGTCAGGTAGTGACAGGACTGGGGAGAATGGGGCAAAACTAGAAATGGGGAGATTCAGATTGGTTGTTAGGAAGAAGTTCTTCACCATGAGGGTGGTGAGAGACTGGCACAGGTTACCCAGGGAGGTGGTGGAAGCCTCATCCCTGGAAGTTTTTAAGGCCAGGCTGGATGCGGCTCTGAGCAACCTGATCTAGTGTGAGGTGTCCCTGCCCATGGCAGGGGGGCTGGAGCTTGGATGATCCTTGAGGTCCCTTCCAACCCTGACTGTTTTGATTCTGTGAAGCCTGTTCCTGTTTTTACTGGTGTGAAAGGTGTAAGTGTAACTTCAGCTAAGAAGGAAAACCAGGTAGTGTTGTTTGGTCTGCATGGGATGGAATATAATAGAGTTTGAACTCGGTCCCTTGCACCTGAGGCCTGCAGAGGCTTGCTAAATTTGGGAGGAGTGAATGGATTAGCTATTTAAGTTGGCAGAGGAAGGTGATGACAGTTGTGTTCAGCATGCCACTTGAGTTCCCTTCGTTTTCGCAGCAGCCTTTTTTTGCCTTTGTTTCTCCTGCCTTCAGCTGAAGTAGTGTTGAGATCTCCATGTTCATGCAGTCGTAGTAGTGTGAGTGTACCCAGACCCTCTGAAGGATGCCTAGTGCTGACAGCAGGCTTTTTCCCTTCCATCTAAAAAGACTCAGGTGTCTTTTGATGCTTACCTCGACCTGCCTCTCATGTTCGTGCACTCTAAGCTTGCACTTCTTCTGCCTCTGGCTTGAGATTAGTTACACAAGAAAACTCCAAAAAGCTCAAAACTTTTAAAATTCAAGCCCCATCTCATTCCTACTTAAGTAACTGCAGTGTTAACTGTCAGCTCAGAAGAACAGTATGATAACCTGTCTGCCATAGTATTAGGCTCTGTCACAGAATTATAAATTTATCACGAGGGCATTTTAAAGGCTCCGTCTGTTTGTAGTGGTTCAGCTCAGTGTGACTCCATCATGGATTCAGTACAAATCTCAAACCCAGCCCGCTTTTCCTAGTTGTCATCCTCCAGCTTTGCATGCTAAGGTGTGATTTCTGGGAGTAGTAGTGGAGGATATATATGGAAAAGAAAATCAGGCTGAAGGAAGAGAGACTTAGAAAGTAGGAGGCATTTGGAGTTCAGTCTGAGCAGTACTGTTAGCCTCCGTCTGCCTTGTGCAGCTGGAAAACAACATTATTTGCACAGTGAATAGATGTGCAATGCAGTTGTTGCAAACTATGTGCAGTACAGCTTAGACATACTCTTCTTTTGTATCACAATAGTGCTTGTTCAGATGCTAATGACTTCAGTACGAACCAGTTTCCTGAACCTGGAGAAGCAGTGCATATAAACTTTGCCTAGAGGGCCACCGGCATGCTGCAGGACAATAAATTTGAGAGTTTAACAGTTCAACTGCATATTGTTCAGGCAAGCAAAACCATAAGGAGGAAGTGCCTAGAACTGTGTAATACGGAGGACTTGGGTTCACAGTCTTCCATCTTCCTGAGCAATTCACATTTTGGTTAAGGCTGAGCATTCAGTTAGAGAAGAGGTGTGGAAGGAAGAATAGGAGTAGAAAATGAAGGCAGGAATTCTGTACATGTTGAATTTGACATAGAAGGGTGAGTTTAACATGGAGAGAGGTTTGTGTTTATTACGTTAAGCATGTCTGCAATGTTACACTGCTGGGAGGAGTTGTTTGTCTTGTCTGAAAGCCAAGTGTTACCTTCTAAAGAGACTAATGCAGTGCATCTGGTCAAGAATGGATAGGAGTTTGTATCCAAGCTGAAATTAAAAAGCATACGTCTTCAAACTATTTAGAATATTGCATCTTACCACCTATGGGTTAGCAAATCCTACACCTCTTCTGCTTCTTTAGCCCTGCAGTCCTGTTCTGTGAACGTCTCAAGTCAGCCTGGGATGTTTTACTCATCAGATTGTGTTTCTTTTTTCCTGAATTTTGTTGTGTTTCTGCATTGCACCGTCACAAAAATGAAATGGATATCCCCCAATGTCTTTGGACCTTTAGATTGAGACCTTTTCAGTGGACCACACAAGTAATTCTTCTCTTTTACCCACACAGTAGTGCTGATAATGCTTTTTGTACTCACAAGGCTTTGTCGTTGTTGTTTTTTGGAGGTCTTAGTACCCCTGGTTCTGCTGCAACAATTTCTGATGGAGTTAACCAGACGGGGCCAGGAGCCACTGAGCGCACTTGTGAACTTTGGGGTGACATACCTAGAAGACTATTCTGCAGACTATATCATCCAACAAGGAGGATGGGTAAGAAGACAATGTTTAATTTTCATACTTTGTTCAAAGCTTGTTTTGAAGCATGATATGAGTCTTAATAGGAGCGAAAGCTAAGAGAGGTTAGTAGAAGTAAGCAGATGAGAGAAGGAAGGCCCTAGGACCATATAGTTGGAAAGGGATCTTCAACAGTCATCTATTTCCTCTCTTTGCCCCAAGACAGACCTGCCTTTTACCTATTCATTTCTGATGTTGACGGTAAAGACCTGTGTGATTGGACTCAGTAATTTTTCCAGGCAGTCTGTTCCAGTTCTTTTTGTGTCTGGTTTGTTGAGTTGCCCTTGAAATCGAAGAGGTCCTCAAATGTCAAACAGCTAGTTTTTCACACACTGTGTGCTAACTGGTGGCTATGTGGTGAACTTCTGTTATTATGTTCTTTCTTGTTAATATACACAGAGAATTGCACTAAGTGAACACCCTTAACAAGAGAGACTGTGCCTGAGAGGCTTGTCTTTTTATGTGACTACAGGATGTTAGGAGTTGGAAGGGACCTCTGGAGATCTCCCAGTCCAACCTTCCTGCCAGAGCAGGACCAGAGAACCTAGCACAGGTGGCACAGGAACACATCCAGACAGAGCTGGAAAGGCTTCAGAGAAGGAGACTCCACAACCTCTCTGGTCAGCCTGTGCCAGTGCTCTGCAACCCTTACAGACAAGAAGTTCTTCCTCGTGTTGAGCTGAAACTTCCTGTGCTGCAGTTTCCATCCATTGCTCCCTGTCCTATTCCAGGGCACAAGTGAGCAGAGGCTGTCCCTGTCCCTTCTTTTCTGACCCCTAGCCCTCAGATACTTACAGAGATTGTTCACATCCCCTCTCAGCTGCCTTCTCTCCAGACTNTTTCTTCTAATCCCCGCCCCCGGCCGATTCTCCGAAATTCTTCTTGAGTGTAGGCAAACCTTGGAGTAAGGTGTAGGGGTGAGGAGAAGGTGGAAGGGTGGGAGCCCCTCCTGGGATCTCTGATTTCTGGGAGGGGTGTTGTGTGTCTGTATTACCTTAAACTTGTATATTTCTGTAAATATTCCTGTATACAGTGTATATATCTGCTTGTATATTGTGCTGAGCTGTAAATAGAGCTTCATCTCTTAACTTCCAGCTGGCTGAGTTCTAGTCTGGGTCATTTTACAAATGGGGGGCGGCGGGGAACTCCCAAACCATCACACTAATAAATGATAAAACAGCTGATGCATATTGGATTTGATAGCCATATAGGAACATGGACAGAACAAGCAGTCAAGATTTCTTTATGCTGGATTTCCTTGTGGAAATCTTCCATTCATGGGAACCTGTATTCCTGAGTCATAGCATGCCAAGAAAGTTTCATTTAAAAATACATCACAGAGGCAGCTCACAGCTGATGAGCTGGGTCTTGAAGGCTGAGCTTCAGATTACTGTGTTTGGGAAGGATGCCAGATTTGAATGGAATTAATGTGGGATTAGTGAAATGGCTTCAACACATTGATTTATTCTAAAAGAAAAGCTGTTCAGGAAAACCCAGTGATTAAAAAGTGTTAGTAGGAAAAATCTCATTCAGGCAGCTTACCAGGATTTTTCCTGTAAGTTTTTTCAGAGTAGTTTGCTCCAATATTTCTGCACATCTGCACCTTCCTATCTCCTTTCCCTTCCTGGCAACCATGGATGATAGTTGTCAAAGCCTTTGGGAGGAATCGTTTGTCTTTAATGGACAGAACAGAAACACCAACTGCATGCAGCCAAATGACCTTAGGTCATTGGATAAGTGCACTAAGTGCACTCACATTGCAAAGTATTTTCATCACAGAAATGGCCTTTACTTGCAACTGTAAGATGGATGGATGTCAGTGCTGTTTTGCTTTTCCTTTATTTAACCTTGGAAAAGGGTGTGCTCCGTTCTGGTCCCGACTTGAGGCCTGCTGTAAATGTACTTAATACAAGGCAAGCATCTTTCCCCCCTGCCCCCCAAGGGAGAGGGCTGTGCTTTGTGTTTGTGTGACTCTGCATGTGTGCACAGATCTGGATAGCTGGTGTTTAGTGGGCTCCAAGCTTGTCTGTATACATCCAGTCAGGCATGAAATCAGACTGACATAAGTGGTGCAGCAAACAAGCCAAAACTGCTTTTGAAACGGCAGAAGAGGTGAGGAAAGAGCCAAGGTGATGAAAATCCTTTCCAGCTGAATTCATGTAGCTGCACTAACCCTTTGTGAGTTTCTGTGGGGTTGGGAGCCCACTGGGCTCGTGGCTTCATGCGAGAGAAGGGAATATATGATTTAATGAGGTTATTTGATTTGTCCTGTAAGGCAATGCTCGTTGTTCCTGAGCAGCATTTGCCTTGGTGTGTTCGAGTGTGTGGGATGATGTTCTGGGGGAGGAGGGGAAGGGTGGGAGAGTTTGTGTTTCTGAGGAAGGCTAGGGAAGAGCCAGCTGGCAGGCAGGCTGTTAGCCGTCACGCAAGAGGTTTGCATTTTTTTAAGATAAGCATCTGCCACAGGGGCTTTGTGTGCCGGATCAGGCTGTCAGTAACACTTGCTAGAGCCACAAGGGCAATGTATAAACCTGGGAGTCCCCACTGAACTATGGTGCTCTGACAGGAAGAGGTTTGACTTTTGTGCTGTTGCAGAGAGGTGTGAAGATAGACCTTTCCTGGAACCTCTGAGAGCTGAAATCTCAGCAGATACCAGAACAGCTTCTCTGCTTTCTTTGTGGATCAAGAGCAGGAGAGCTTCAACAGGAGTCAGCATTTCAGGGGCAGACCTGAAAATTTCTTCAGTGTCTCTGGTGCCGTCTCTTCCATTGGCACCACATAATTTGGGATCTTCCTCAGTTCTTGGACTGAAGTCAGCCTCTGCCAGAAAGGAAGTAACCAGTTGAAGGTAAGGGGTCAGTTGAACCCTTCCTCTGCCCCACTGCAGGTTTGTGGATCTGAAACCAAGTTTCAGTATGATCTCTCTCATGGAGAAAAAGCATGTTTGGCATTGCAAGGTCTCTAAACAAACACGTGGGGACATATTTCTTCCTTCTGACTTTGTTAGAGCCGTGTCATCCAGTGAGACCACTTGCTGTGTCATGCTGTGCAGCCATAGTGCAGCTGGAACAGTTCCCAAGGTTCTGCCTGTGTGAAAGATTTCAAGTTGCTTTGTCAGCTCAGGAGGCCCGTAGGTCCAGGAAAGCATCTATCTGAGGATGGTGGAAAAACAGTTAAGTAGAAGCAAACTTGCTAACTCGGGAGAATAAAGGTTCATAAATTGAATAGGTATGCTATAGATTTTAAGAAATCAGCATGACATCAGGAATGGGAAATTTGGGATACTAGGGCCTCTGAGATAAGAAATCACTTTTTGATTTTTCATCCCAGTTTTGCACAGGTTTGGTGATGAGAGGATGTGGTGAAACAGTTAAGCGTTCCACTCCTTCAGGCGCCAAAACCCTAACGCCACTAGATTCTCGGGGAGGGGTGAGGCAGTTGGCTGGTGAGGGAATTGCCAACAGATTTTCATGTTCAAGTGCATACAATATTTTGATGCTATGATTCTGGACGTTGTGTGTCCTGTTCCACTTCCCCTTGGTCTGTTTTACTGCTTTAGGGTGAAAATCTTCCAAGTAGGACTGTCTGCAGTGCACTGCATATTGTGTTTGGGTGCAGCTGGCAACACAAATGTGTAGGCTGAGATGAAATGACCACCCCAACAATCTCTTAGATTTGCAGGGAGATGCAGGCTGAGTTTGGAGGACTGTAGGGAAAGCAAGGAAATCTTGCTTTCTTCTGGATGGCCTCCCTCTTTCACTGATTGCAGTGACGTGTTTGGCATTCCAGGTGCTCTAAATAGATGCATGTGAAGGGGACACATCCATTCCAACTCCCTGTTTTGAACCTAAATGGGCATAGTAGAATCTCATTGCTTTATCATCTTGAACTCTCACAAACCAATTCACATCCTGATTTAGCAGTAGCTTCATTCTTCTCTTTCCAAATGCAGTGTTAGGGCTCAGCAAACTGACATGCGGCACACAAGCTCTCCCCTCCTCTTTCCTCTTCTCTCCTCCCTTATTCTCTTCTCTCCTCCCTTCTCCTCTCTCCTCCCTTCTCTTGTACTTCCCCTCCCATTTTTGTTCTGTTTGACTTCTCCAGACTGAATGCTGCTACGGCAGAAGCAGTTCTTGGATCTTCTGGAAAAGTGCACAGTAAGGCGAGTCAGTTGGTAAGGATTATTTTCCCTCTTCCTTTCCCACCCCTCCTCCCAAATAATGCATTTTCATCTCAGGCTCTGTTTTCTCTAGGTAGGTGTCATCTGTGTTGATATAGTCTGGGTATGTCTAGAAGGAGGAAAAAGTAAAAGATGACTTGGAGCTAGCTGCTGTTTTGTTCCTTAGATGCACATTCATCTTAGAAGCCTGCCTGCTTTTCACTTGCTTGACGGAGGTAAAAGAAGTGCATGCACCCAGCGTTTATCAGCAGTCAGGTAATAACCTTTCTGCTCTCAGTGAGGGGCTGGGATTTGTAATCCACAGCTGAAACTGTCTCTGCCTTCCCAGGCTTCTTGTCTTATTTGAATTTAACTAGTTATTTGCACATGCTGAAGAGAGTCCATTGGCTTGAAATGTTTTTACAGCTTTGCATCTCGGCGTGAGAAGAGCTGTTCTGTTTCCAGTGTTTTGTTTCACCTCTTTCGACGCTTTTTTTGCTGCTGGTGATTGAAAAAAAAAATAAAAATCTGTGCACTAGAATCTAACAATCTGGAGGAGAAAAAGAGCGAAGAGATGCTTGTCATCCTAGGCAAGAGAGGCAGTCAGTTTGTGCTACTGAAGATAAGGATCTCCTGCAGCTGCAGCCCAGGTGTCTGCTTTGAGAATGACAGTGCAGAAACAGAGACGTGCTCCACTGGAGGAGAGAGAAGTGATTTCAGTGTGGTAGAGATGTGAGAAGCTACTTACAGGAGTCCTAGAAAGGCATCTTTCTTTCAGAATAATTATCCTTTACACTGGTGTCAAGAAACACTGCTGTGGAATGTCCACTTTGATTTGTATGTAAGTTCTTTGGTACAGTAATAGATTAAATTTTTGCAATTATTTTCTTAGTGTGGCTGAAGGAGAAGGAATGTAAATGGTTAAGGAGCAGCTACATCTCCTTCCTTATTTCCCTTCCAACATCTTCAAATAATTCCATCTGAAAAAGAAGTCTCTGAATAACTGAATTTACTTCAATTTTAACTGACAAGACTGAGAACTTACAGGGTGTGGCCTTGGTGCTGACATTCTGCAGGTAGCAGATTTGGTGTTTGAGGGTAGGGGAAGGAGCAGGCTTACTTCTGGAAGCCATTCTTGCCAAAGCACTCCTCAAAGGGGACGAGAGCAGTGCCTGCAAGAGCAGNCCCGGCCTTTCTTTTTCTTAATAAAAAGTACAGTCCTATTTGTGGACTCTGTTCTGTTTTCCTTAGCTCCACCTAGCATGACAGTTTCACAAACATCAATAATACAGGAAATACCTGAAAGCTTTTGGTTACCTTTTTAATGAAAAGGTCTCGCTCTAGACCTATATTTTTGGCTGCTCCTTTTATAATCCATTCCTCTGAAGGGTTAGCAGTCAAATCTGACATCAGTGAGGGTCTGGGAAGGCAGGGCATGGCAGGGCTGCAGAGGGAGGCACAGAGCAGATGTAACTGCAGCCCAGCTGGCACAGGTGGGAGTGAAGCTGTCCAGACCCCAGCAGCCATCTGTGGGCACAACCTTTGCCTGCTCAGCCCTTGGCAGGGGCAGCACTTCACCAGCACACAGCTACCCCTCTGCTACGTCCAGAAATAATCTGACAGGCTCATTCCCAGCTCTGGGGACATTTGTTATTGTGGGAAGAGACCAAAGGGAGTCTCTTGGGATCCCTGGACACAGGCCAGTTCATCACTTCTTGCCTTTTGTATTTCAGACACTAGATTTTAAGTGCAAATGTGATGGATGTGTTCCCAGTGCTAGTATTACTGTGACAGTGTCCCTGTGAGGAAAGGGAAGACTAAGCCTCCTTTCTGTGATAGGCTGTGTTAGAAGATAAAGTCAGTGCTCTTGCCTCAGAAACTTCCTAGCTGTGTTGAGTGTTTGGAATTCTTTATCATACTAAAGATTGCTCTCCTAGGACAGTTGTGTTCACAGAAAGATTCTGGTTGAAAAAGCCCCTCAGGCTCACCAAGTCCAACCCAGAAACTTACTCTGGAAAGTTCACCCTAAACCATATCCCCAAGCACCACATCCAAACGACCTTTAAGCACACCCAGGGTTGGTGACTCCACATTCCAATGCCTGACCACTCTTGTGGGGAAAATATTTTTCCTAATATCCAATCTAAACGTACCCAGTCACTGCTTGAGGCCATTCTCTCTTGTTCTAGTTCTAATTACCTGTGAAAAGACCAGGACCAACCTCTCCACAAGGTCCTTTCAGGTAGCTGTAGACAGTGATGAGGTCTCCCCTCAGCCTCCTCTTTTTAAGGCTAACCAGACCCATCTCCTTCAGTTGCTGTTCATAAGATTTGTTCTGCAATTTGTTCTTCCAACATTTCCTCCTGCCTCTCAAGGCACTCTCTTGGGGATTTTGTGTGGGTCTGTAGTTTCAGGGCTGGGGGAAGAGTTCAGGTAACACAGATATTTTTCCCTGTACGTTGGTATTCCTTTATTCTGTATACAGAATTTCTGTCTGCTGAGCGGAATCAAGGGTTGGAGTGTATGGGTGGCTTCGCCAGGCTGTGTAGTATTTTGAGGGGGTTTTTAATGCCTTCAGAAATTAGTCTTGTATGAGTTGCCCATCCCCATTGTTCCTTGCAAGAACACAGCTGTTACCTGTCTGTTTATATTTATTTAAAGACTGAACCAGAGAAAGCAGTTGAGCTTTTAAGAGCACTTCAGACTGAGCCATGGAAGAGTACACAGAGGTTAGACACAATTCTTTCACATGTAGTCTCAGCTTACAGGGCAGGGCTTTCAAAGTCTTCTCCAAGATGCAGTAAATGTTCTGTCAGACAGCTGAATGGGGATCGCCTTCTGTTCATTATTTGATAGTACCTCCCTTATAGATGCAGTGTGTGTTACTACTCCTACTACTTCTGTAGGGGGGAAAAAAA
>VWYK01042819.1:5182-16133 GCA_013399775.1 Semnornis frantzii | reverse complement strand
GGGCGGAAGGGAGATAATTCCTGTGTTAAAGCCTTTACAATAAATTTCATTGCTGGCTCTGGTAGAACAGAAGCTCTGTGGGGTTTTGGGGATTTTTGGTGGTTTTGGGGTGGTTGGCTGGTTTTTGTTTTGTAGGTTTGTGTTTTGTTTGTTTGGGTTTTTTTCCTTAAAAGATGGTTAAACAGGATAAAGGAAAATTATTGAATTTTTTGGCATGTAGCCAGGTCTCCCAGTTCCAGGCACTCGATTATTTTCTTCAGTTGCTATCTTGCCTGGTCTAGTGTAATCTATTAATTTTTTATGGTAGGAGAGACAGCCCTGCATATAGCTTGCAGAAGTAACAAAGTGGAGAGATTGATTCAGCTTCTCTCCCTCCCTGGAGCAGACATTAATGTTGAAGGTAAGTTACTCATTTTCTCTACAAAACTAAGAAATAGAGCCAGATAAAGGACTGTGTTAATAGCTGTTTGTTAGTGAAGTTTATGCTTGCACTATTTAAACGATCTCTATTATCTTAAACAAAAGGAGGACCTTCTAGCAGACATTGAGGGAAGGTTAGCTGATAGCTAAAAATGTGTTTCAACGTCACAATTGCTATTTTTTTAAAATGCTGTTTAATTTATATTTTTTTTTCCCCCCTCAGATGTTTTTTTTCAATAGAACTTCTTGTTTCGAAACCACCGGCTGCTGGAAAATAAGCGTTTTGCTGTCTAATGAATTACAGTATTAACATTTTAATGCTACTTTTTGCTGTTTTTAAAAACTTCCCTTGATTTATAATTCAGACTATGCTGGCTGGACGCCTTTGCATGAAGCCTGTAACCATGGCAGCACAGTGTGTGTCCGTGAAATTTTGCAGCGTTGTCCAGAGGTAGACCTGCTCAGTCAAGTGGACGGGATGACTCCTTTGCATGATGCACTGTCAAATGGACATGTAGAAATTGCCAAGCTGCTACTACAGCATGGGGGTGAGTGCATTTCTGCTAAAAAACAACCAACCAAACAAAAAGGTTTAGGGAAATTTTCCACCGAGCCCGTAGGAAGTTTGTGATGTGGTTTGGGGTTTTTTTTCCCCTCTTAATAGTGGCTTAAAGTACAATGTTGTTTTGGAATATTTATTTTAAAACATTTTAAAGCCAAGCTGTTTTGGTCACAATAAAAATAATACTGTTTTCACACTTATCTCGATCAGCTGAATATGAAATTAACCAGGATTTTTCACATTTTTTTCCAATATGGTAATGTTTTTATTCCATGCTTTACAGCATATGCATTGTAACTATATTCTCCAAACTCATTAATGAAGATAAAGATTACCTAGTCACCAACCAAAGCTAAGGATTTTCTTTTGTTTTGATCTATTTTTACCACAATGCAAAAACAGATCTGTAAATCTCTATATAATCATGTGTTTCAACATAAATTTGTTCTGCATTTATGAAAATTAATGTGGTGGTCTTTGAAGAACACAGTTAGCTTGGTAATTAGTTTAAGAAAGGAATCTATATTGTAATTGTGATAACTGCTGTTTCGGGATAATAGTGGGAGGGATCCCTTAGTTTATAAAAATAGATACTTTGCCCCTTAGGCAGACACACAATAAACATTTTGAACAGTATTTTTTTTGTTCAGTGGCAGGGAACTTGTGTCTTCTCTGGAAATACACCATACCAACATAATTAACTTTGCATGTTTTTCCTTAAAAAACAACTGCAAGGGACATCAGCTCTTCCTTCTGCTAATTCATTTACTGGAAGTGAGTGTTTTTGAGATACGCTCACCACAGACCTACTGTGTCAGTTGAATTTCTCTGTGCTGTGTCTCACTGTTCTCCCTTAAAAATCCTTCTGCCTATAGCCATGAGGCAGAAAAATGCACTGTATTTAGATGGCCTATTACTTAATTAAGGTGGAGAAATGAGGTTTTATTTCATTCCTGGCATAAGACTCTCTTTATTTACAGTCTTCTTCTGCCCCCTAAAGGCTATTTCCATGCCTGTTGTGCAAGCACTGGCTGGTAATCAATACATTCCTCTGCAGTTCCTGTGTTTGCTGAGCTCCAGTTCTGTGGCCCCCAGGTGCTTTATATATCTACTGAGCCGTGTATCTGACATGCCAAGCCAATACCTGAGCTCGCTTCCATCGCTCTAAGTGATGCAATAGCCAATATTGCAGTAAGCCCAGCTCCTCAATTGGAAATGGCATTGCACTGACAGATGTGCATTTTTCCTGGACTGTTGTGAAGAATAGGTAGTGGATGATCTCGTTGTCCTAGGGGAAGAGCTCTACTTTCACTTGCATTCATCAAGGTTTTCTGGCACCCGTAAGACTGTGCGTACCCTTATCTTTGCCTCTGTCACACTCTGGGTTTTGGCCTGTCAAAGAGCTAACAAGGCTGTGGGAGAGAGCATGCTACCCATTCAGCCTGGCTTTACTCAGCTCAATAATGTAGAACGCAAACTGTTTTCGCTTTTTCTCTCTAAAACAACTTCAGCTTGCAAAAATGAGTTAATGTAAAACAAACACAGCCAAGTTAAAACCTCTAGTAGGTGTTGTGTCGTGCCATGAATTACCTTTTGTGACTAGAATACATTTCAAGTTAAAATGGTATCGTTATTTTAGAATAGAAGCCCAAATTTCTGTAGGAAGTTTTCTGATATGTTCATCTTTGAAAAACACAACTCAGAGACTGTTAAATGCCCTCGTTTCTTCTAACTCATGAGGCCTTTCTTAAACTTATCAAGATGTCTGTAAACTCTTTATATAAAAATATTCATGAATATTTTTATATAAATATTCATAGCTCCATTGTACTAATAAACAGAAAATACCAAACAAACGCAGGATAATCTGAACAAGCAAAACTTAGCACATTCACTTACTTTAAATCTGTTTATTAATTACTTTTTGCATTTCAGAATTTATTAAGAGCATCTTTTGAAGCTCAGTGCTTGGAGGAGATGAGGATTCCTACTTCAGTAGTTTGCTTTACTACATAGCCTAGGACAAGAAAAGTAAAATAAAGACCAATACAGTAATGTGTCTTTAATTCATTAATTAGTTACACGTAATCACATTTAGGAAATTAGATGTTATCCAGAGGGACCTGGACAAACTGTAGGGAGGTGGGCCTGTGTGAAACCCATGAGGTTCAACAAGGCCAAGGTCAGGGCAACCCCTAGTACCAATCCAGGTTGGGGGACGAAGGGCTGGAGAGCAGCCCTGAGGGTAAAGACTCAAGTCTGCTAGGAATGCAGAGCTGGACATGAGCCAGCACCAAGTGCTGCCAACTCTGTCCTGGACTGATCTCCAGCACTAGGGGCAGGGAGGGGATTCTGCCCCTCTGCTGGGCTCTGCTGAGACCCTCCCTGCAGTGCTGGGGCAGCTCTAGAGTCCTCACCACAGCACAGATAGGGACCTGTTGGAGCAGGGCCAAAGGAGGCCACAGCAGTGCTGGCAGGCCTCTGCTGTGAGGCAAGGCTGGGAGAATTGTGGATGTTCAGTCTGGAGAGAGAAGGCTCCAGATGCACCTTAGGGCAGCCTTACAGATTCTGAGGGGTGCTACAGGTGAGCTGTAGAGGGACTTCTAGCAAAGACATGGAGGGACAGGATAAGGGGTAATGGCTTTAGACTGGAAGAGCTTGGACTGCGATGAGCCATTAGGAAATTCTTCCCCATGAGAGTTGTGAGGTACTGGAACAGATTGACCATGGAAGTTGTGGAGGCTGTAAGCCTATAACAGTTGAAAGCCAGGTTGGATGGGACCTTGAGCAACCTGGTGTAGTAGGAGGTGTCTCTGCTCATGGCATGGGGGTTGCAAATGGATGATCTTCAAGGTGCTTTCTAACCATTCTTATGGTTCTGTGAATTTGCCTTTAATTTCATGTGGTTTGGTTAGTGTTGGCACATAACCTGGTCTATAAAACACCTAATAAGAGTTTCACAGCAGTAACATCTGGATGTTTTTGCATACTCTTGTGTGTCATTACTTGAAATTTTAGGATAAGCCACAGAATTTTTTCTAATTCTAGCTGATAGTCCTTGGCTTTCAAGTCAGCAAAACTGGGAAGAAAATTAAGATAACATCATAAACTGTTACAATGGGTCTCTATGTGTTCTAGTTCACCTTTCCAATGTGTAACTCAATCACATCAACCTAAGTTAGGACGAAAGAATTTAGAAAGATTTCTGGCTTCTGGGGGAAAAAAAAGAAAAACAAACAAACAAAACCAAACACCAAAATCTTGCTTGGTTGCCAGACTGAATGTACTCTCAATGATTGTATTTTCCCTGCAGGTCCAGCCCTTCTACAGCGGAGGGACACCAATGGAAAGTTCCCACTGGATCATGTTGAGTCCAGACAACTAAAGCAAGAACTTTTGGATGTCGTTCATTCAGGAGAGAGCCCAGAGAGCTTCTGTCAGCGCACAGAACAAGACTTTTGCAGTCAGCAGAGAGAACTGTGGTTGACTTTGTTCAGTAAGATGCTGCTGAATTTTTGTTCTATTTATAACCTGGCTTCACCCATTACTTTCAGAAAGGCAGCGTGTTCAAGTGCACTTCCAGTGCTGGCTTCTGATGACCGTAAGGTTGGAAATACACGTCCTGCAGACTGGCTGGTAGATTTGTACATTAGAGAGCTGGAAACTTTTGAGAAGCTACCACAGTTTCTTCAAGAAGTCACTGAAATTGCGAGGTTTTTCCCTGGAGAACAGATGAAGGCTTTATTAGCAACTCTGGAAACTATGGTCGAGGCCTGCAAGCTCTTAAATGTTCCTAACAGTTAGCTTCCCCACGAGCCACATTGGCTAAATCTTGACTGATTACCCCTGGTATTGGCCTCACTTTATTTTCTGTCAACCGAAGAAGTTCAAATTTCACAGCCTGACACAAGCCTCCTGTGTTACCATCTCCCATATTCTTAATACTTCCCTCTACCAAAAATTGGGAGCTGGGTGAAGTGATTCAGTGCATTTTGTAGATAAAATCTTTCCAATACCAGTGGCTTCTACTTACTGATCTATGTGCCTCAGACTACCTCAGGAGTGGGCTTTGTCATTTGCACTAAGCAAAACTTTGTGTTTTCTGTCCTGGAAATGCTTGCTGCCTGTCCCATGCTAGAGTTCGGGCAGGTGAGTGGATTGGTTATCAAGAGTGTTATTAAGGTGAAGCACCACCACACACAGTTTTTCCTTGGGGAAACACTTGTGCCTAGTTATTTCAATGTCCTTTAATAAAGCTGATATTTTGAAATGCCTGTCATTAAAGAAAAGCACATGGAAAATTCCTTCTATCCATTTTGGTCTTTTGTTTCCTTAGTACCTTTTATTTATCCAACATAATTATGACATATTGGGTAAATTAATTACATTTTGTAGCATCCAAGACAGAATCATAGAGTCATAGAATGGTTTGGGTTGGAAGTGACCTTGAAGATCATCCCCTTCCAACCCCCATCGTCCGGGGCACCTTCCACTAGACCAGGTTGCTCATCCAGCATGGTGTTGAACACCCCCAGGGAGGGGGCATCCACAGCTTCCCTGGGCAACCTATTAGTGTCTCACCACCCTCACTGTAAAGAAGGTTCTGTACCTATGGAGTCATGTAGTAGCCTTGTCCATGTCTTTGTTGTTTGGGTAGAAATAGTCACACAGAGGCGTGTGGAGAATCTCCTTCCTTGTTAGCACTGCTTGTGGTCACATCATTTATGCAGGTCATTTGGTCACTTCTCTGTGATTGACTGGGGGGGACTAGCCCAGATGCTTTGATTATGTGCAGAATTCCAGTGGGTATCATAGAATCACAGAATGGCTGGAGTTGGAAGGGACCTCAGCATTCATCTACTCTAAACTCCCCACCACAGATAAGGACACCTTTTTACTAGACTTGGCCTTCAGCACTCCCAGAGGGGAGGCATCCACAACCTCCCTGGGCAGCCTGTTCTGGAGTTTCACCACCCTCACAAAGAACTACTTCCTCAGGTCCTGTCTGACCCTGCTCTCCCTCAGCTTCAAACCATTCCCCCTTGTCCTGTCTCCAGAAACCCTTCCTGCAGGATCCCTCCAGATAGTAGAAGGCAGCTCTAAGGTCACCTCCAGAGTCTTCTCTTCTCCAGGCTGAACACGCCCGTCTGTCTCAGCCTGTCCTCATAGCAGAGCTGCTCCAGCCCTTGCATCATCTTGGTGCATCCTCTGGACGCTCCACCAACTCTATGTCCTTGTGCTGAGGACATCAGAACTGAAGGCAGGATTGGAGGTGAGGTCTGAGCAGATCAGAGTCAAGGGGCAGAATCCCCTCTTGCCCTACTGCCCACACATCTCTGGATGCAGCCCAGCACACAGCTGCTTTCTGGGCTGCACAAGGGCACTGCTGGCTCCTGAGGAGCTGCTCAGCAAACAACATCCCCAAGTCTCTTCAGGACTGCTCTCAAGCCACTTTGCACCCAGCCTGAAATTTGCCCAACCTAGATGCAAGACTGCCCTTTGACTTGTTGAACTTCAGGCCTGAGCATGGACCAGAACTTTCCAACAGTCATCTTGCTGCTTCCCAGGGCCAAATCCACTCTCAGTCTAATTTCTGGTGTCCTTAGCTGTGTGCTCTAACCTGCATTGGCTTGCAGTGCTTGGATAAATCCCTTGCACTGGCCATGTGTAAAGTGATCTGGTGGCATTCCTGAGATTCCCTCAACTACAGATGCTGGTGGAAGCAGAGGCACAAATCTAGTTATGCTGGCAAGGGAATTTGTAAAGGATTAGTCAAGACAGTTTAAGTCTGTACCAGGCATCAGATTCTGACACTAAGCATGGATCTCCTTAAAAATTACACCCCATTTAATATGAGAATTCTGTCTCCATTCTGTGAATACATGCAAGCTACACGTGATAAATCCTCTAAAGTAATCCTCTAACCTAATTTAGGATTGTATGCTACATATTCTATCAGATGGTCCTTTTAATTAATTAAGAAAAAAAAAAAATCCTGTGCTCCTCTTTAAAGGTATTGAGGCAGTTGAACTACAAAGTGGGGTTGGGGGGGTGCAGAAGAGTTACGTGTTTGAAGAGGCCTTACTGCATGTCACACAGCATCTTCCTTGAGATCCTGCACCAGATTAATTTCAGATAAAGGTCTGGCAACAGAGACCCTTCTAAAGAAAGTTTCTTCCAAGGGAAGAGAAGGAAATGTTGCTGTAGGAGGAGAACACTTTGGAAGTGACCTTTAAAGCTCATCCAGTCCAACCCCCCTGCAGTCAGCAGGGACATCTGCAACCAGAGCAGGTTACCTGAACCCCAAACAACTTCTCTGGGCAACCTGGGCGAGGCTATCGACAGCCTCAGTGCCAAACATTTCTCCCTTCTCTCCAGTCTGAGTTTCCCTCTTTGGATTTAAATCATCACCCCTTGACCTGTCACAACAGGCCCTGCTTAAAAGCCTGTCCCCAGCTTTCTTCTAGTTGGCTTTAAGCACAGAAACACCACCAGAAGGTGTCCCTGGAGCCTTCTCCAGGCTGAACATCCACAACTCTCCCAGCCCAGGGCTTCCAGCTCTGCCAGCATTGCTGTGACCACCTCTGGTCCTGTTCCAACAGGTCTCTGACTGTGCTGTGCTGAGGACTCCAGAGCTGTCCCCAGCACTGCAGCAGGGAGTCCCCTCCCTGCCCTTCCTGCAGGGCATCAGCCCAGGAAAGGGCTCTGGGCTGCGAGCAATTTTAAATCATAGCCTTGAAGAGGTAGATGCTAATTAGCAGAATTTACATTTCCAATCTTTCTGTAATAGCAATTTATAGTATTTTAAAAAGAGCCCTGAAAGAAAGGGAGTGGATAACTGCTTCCCTTTAGTTTCTTTCACAGCCAGGATCTGTGATCTAGCAGTACACTGAAGATGCCCAGAATGAGTTGGTCTTAGAGCCAGACCTTTATTACCAATATTAACCTGTTTATTATTGACTGATATTATTTTTTATGTGCATCCAGAGCAGTCTGCTATAATGGAATAAAGGCTCAGATCATGTTGCATTTCTTTGTGTAATTTCATTTATCTCTGGTAAGAAAGCAACACCAACAGACCTGTTGTCTTGTAAGAGATGGGCTCATGGACACCAGAACTGCATGTCCTGGTAGAAATGATACATAGAATCATAGAATGGTTAGGTTGGACATGACCCCCAAGGGTCATCCAGTCCAGCCCCCCTGCAGTCAGCAGGGACATGGAATCATAAAATCATAGTATCATAGAATGGTAAGGTTGGAAGGGACCTCAAGGATCATCTAGTTCCAAACCCCTGTCATAGGCAGGGACACCTCCCACTAGTACAGGTTACTCAAGGCCTCGTCCAACCTGGCCTTGAACACCTCCAGAGAAGGAGCAGCCATAACCTCCCTGGGCAACTTGTTCCAGTGCCTCACCACCCTCACTGGAAAAGAACTTCCTCCTAACATCCAGGCTAAATCTCCGCTCTGCCAGTTTAAACCCACAAACCCTAGTCCTGTCATTGCAAGACCTTGTAAATAGTCCCTCCTATTAGTTATAACAGGTCCCATCCTCACCTAGATAAGGTAGCTCAGAGCCTTGTCCAGCCTGACCTTGAACATGGGGCCTCAAACCTCCCTGGGCAACCTGTACCTGTGTTCCAGCACTCTCATGGTGCAGAACTTTTTCCTCACATTCAATCTGAATTCCTCTTTTCTATCAGGTCTCCCTGAAGCTTTCTCTTCTCCAAGCTGAACAACCCCATCTCCCTCTGCCTGTCCCAATAGCAGAGGCGCTCCAGGCCTTGGATCATCTTCATGGCCCTCTTATGGACTTGCTCTATCATATGTACTTTATAAAGAATGCAAAAAATGCATTTAAAGTTGGCAATATTAACATTGTCGTCACTCAGTAATTTGATAGGTAATTGGGAATTTAAAATAATTCATAGAGTCAACCAGGTTGGAAGAGACCTCCAAGACCATCCAGTGCAACCTATCACAACCTATCCAATCAACTAAACCATGGCACTAAGTGCCTCATCCATTTTTTTCTTGAACACCTCCAGGGGCAGCAACTCCCTGGGCAGCCCATTCCAATGCCAATCACTCTCTCTGTGAACTTCCTCCTAATATCCAGCCTGGACCTCATCCGGCACAACTTGGGACTGTGTCCCCTTGTTCTGTTGCTGGTTGCCTGGGAGAAGAGACTGACCCCCACCTGGCTACAACCTCCTTTCAGGTAGTTGTAGACAGCAAAAAGGTCACCCCTGAGCCTCCCCTTCTCCAGGCTGCACACCCCAGCTCCCTCAGCCTCTCCTCACAGGGCTGTGCTCCAGGCCCCTCACCAGCTTTGTCACCACAGAGGAGTTATTGCGATGGTTCTGGAAAAGCAAACGCTTCAGGAGGTTGAACTTCATCTTAGAGGTCTTCTCCAAAGAAAAGAGTTCTATGGTTCTATGAATATTCATGTCTGCTCCTAAAAGAAATCAGTGACTGAAATGAAAGCAAGAAAAGCACTGCTCTGACCTGAAAAAGAGAGTAATTCTGCTTATATATATATCCAAGATATTCCAACAATTATTATCTATTATGTCATTTAGAAGGGAGAAAATCCCACATCCATTACTTACAAGTCCTGTTTCAAGTAATTTCAAGTGTATGTCTCCAAGTTCCTGTACAGAGAGATAGATAAGGTGTGCTTGGTGAACATTACCAACCATGCAGAAGGAAACACATAGAAATTGTCTGAATTAACATTCCATGTATGGCCCCAACTTAAATATTGTCTGTGCTCATTGTCAGCCTTTAATTACATGGTGACACAGTTTTCTTCTCTCAGTTTAAGGATCATACACTGAGAATTTTCCCAGTTATGCTCTCCAGTAGGGTTTGGGTTTGCACATACTCAGTTTTATAAAACTCAAGTTTGCAAACTCCATATCCTTAAAACATTTCAAGTCTGTCTCCTGTCTAAGATAAAATTATGTGCCTCAACCTTGTTTTTCAGAGAGTGCCTCTTCTACTTCAGAGTGGCAAAACTTCCCTGTTAGATCATGATTTCCATAAGGTCAGATCAGGTAAGTAATTAAACTGCTTTTTACACTCTCTCTTGGGGTGTTTCTCACCCAATTAGCAAACAAACAGAGCTGGCCCACATCCCCTTCTCTCTGTGCCCATGCCAACAATCTTCACAGGCATGAAGGGGCATCCTCATCCCCACCAAAACCTTTTTTCCTCAGGCTATTAGAAAGTTCTTCATTCTCTACCTTTGCTGGGTGAAGAACAGGCTGGTGTCTAGGCCAAAAGGATGGTGGGGAGTGGAGGTAACCAGCTTGCAGTCAGTCACCAGTGGTGTGCCCCAGGGCCGAGTGCTGGGCCAGTTCGCTTTAATGTCTTTATCAATGATCTGGGTCAGGGGATTGAGGCTCCCTCAGGCAGTCTGCAGGTGACATTCAACTGTGCAGCAGTGGTGATGTGCTGGAGGGTAGGAACCCTCTGGAGAGAGATCTGGACAGTCTGGACCCATGGGCTGAGGCCAGGGGAATGAAGTTCAACAAGCCAAGTTACAGGTCCTGCACTTGGATCACCACAAACGCATGAGAACATGTCTGCAAAACAGGTCTAGTGAGGAGCTGCTGAGGGGAGCCTGGAGAAAAGGAGACTGAGGGGAGACCTCATTACTCTCCACCACTCTCTTAAAGGAGGTTGGAGCCAGGTGGGGGTTGGTTTCTTCTCTTAAGTAATGAGACAGAAAAAAAGGAAACAGCTTCACATTGCACTGGGGGAGGTTTAGGTTGGACATAAGGAGTCATTTCTTCCCCAAAAGGATTGTCAAGGTTTGTCCCAGGCTGCCCAGGACAGGGGTGGCATTCCCATCCCTGGTGGGATTTTAAAGCCATGTAGATGAGTTGCTGAGGAAAATGGTTTAGTGGTGCCTTGGAAGTGCTGGGTTAGTGGTTGGTCTTGATGATCTTGAAGATCTCA
>VWYK01042812.1:0-11932 GCA_013399775.1 Semnornis frantzii | reverse complement strand
CCTTTGCAGGTACTGGGAGGCCATTATTAGTTGCCCCTGGAGCCTTCCCCAGGCTGAACAACCCCAGCTCCCTCAGCCTGTTCTCATAGCAGAAGTCTTCCAGCCCCCTGATCATCTTTGTGGCCTTCCTTTGGACCCACTCCATCAGGTCCATGTCCATATTGTGTTATGATGACCTGTTGACTATTGACTGCTCTCAGGTTTCTAAGGTGATAGAACTTGTGCCCATGAAGGAATATTCAGACATATTCCAGTACCAGAGAGCAAAACAGTTTCCTTTGTTTCCTTTTGCAGTCTGCAAGCATCAAGGTTGTTTATGACCTTATTTAACATATGGGACCTATGCTGAAGTAAGTGAGGCTTGGTGGCACCTAAACTTCCACCTTCTCCTTCAGGCTGTTAGTCACAGCAATGACACTGAAGCAGCAGTGCAAAGACAAGAAGGATAAACCAAAAAGGCTTAGCTCACTTGCTTGATCTCTGCCTTTGTGTAAAGCAGGGGAGGGATGAGTAGTGAACGTGCTTGCAGAAGGGTGAGAAAGAGAGGCCTTGGCGTGGAGTTAAGAGCACACACAAACATTAATGTGGGCAGGTTAATCATGGACTGCCTGGTTTATCAGTAACCACCAGAGAGGCAGCAGTAGGAAGCATTTGGGAGAAGAGGCCTCCTGAAGTTTGGCACATTGGGTTTGTGCAGCCTGGGAGGATGACTACTGATGAGAAGTCTCTCTGCAGCCTTCCTGTAGGATCCCTTCAGCTATCAGAAGGCAGCTCTAAGGTGCCCCTGGAGTCTTCTCCAAGCTGAACACTCCCAGCTCCCTCAGCCTATCCTCATAGCAGAGGTGTTCCAGCCCTTGGATTACCTTTCATTTTCTTTTCATCCTGCTCTTAATCCTGAGCAGAACTTGCTTACAAACGATGAACATAAAGACAAACCCTGTTTCTCTAAAATCAGACCAAAGTAGAGAGAGCTGAAATGAAATGGATGTGTTGTGCCTGGGAATGGTTTGCAGGTGGCTGTCCTGAGAAGTGTGCACAGTTCTGAGTATCTTCCTGCTCCAGAGATGCCCCAGGGCAGGGCCATGCTTGCATGGGGAGCCAGGAGACTGAAGACAGGAGTGCTTGGATTAATGACAAGCTCGTGGGGCAGTACTTTGGGCATCACATTTTATTGAGAAAGGTCCACATTAAGGTTTAGCTTTCAAGTGAGTTCTGAGACAGGGCTTTTTGGCACTGGAAGATGCCTATGGTGGCCTGTCAGAGCCTGGTGCAGAAAGTCTTTTCTTCAGCAGCATTGTCCTCCACGGCCTGACTGTGCTTCTTCTGAAATCGACGCCTGTCGAACTCTTCTGTGATTTCAGAGGTTGACTTCCCTTTTGTTTCTGGGAGGAACAGATAGATGACAGTCGCTGAAACTATCAGTACTGCAATGAAGATGAGGAAGCAAAAAGGGCCAAGAAGCATCTGGAGATAAAAATAGAATGAGATGAGTGATTTCCCTTGCACTTATGGATTCCTGTAGCTTGGGGATTTACCCCTGGGAAGTGAGGAGTAGGTGGATTTTAGTGAAGGGATTTGGCTTTTCAGACTAGTTCTGAACACCGAGGAAGTGTTTGACATAAATGGCCTCCATATACCAGCTCCAGTAAGGGAACCACAGCTTTGATCATCTACAAGGCATTTCATCCTGTTCCCTATCCAGACCAGCCTAGAAATCCAGTTTAAACTGGCAGAGGCAAAGAGCAGGTTTGAACCAAATTACATACGACAGCAAAGGGGAAAAGCATCCCAGTGAAGGTGAGGCCCAGCCAGATGACGATTCCACCAATGACAAAAGCAGAGGCCCTCGTTGAGAGGGTGAAGATTTCATTCATGACAGACACGACAGCTCCAGCTGAGGAGAAAAAAAGCAATAGAGACATTGTTGTAGTTAATCATTTCCCTCCAACTCAGTAAATTCACATCACTGGTCAAACACAGCCCCCTGGAGAGAGATGGACACCTTGAAGTGCAGTTTCTACCCACCTAAGATGTGTAAAAATAGAGCTGAATGCCCCTAATGGCCCATTCCTGCCCACTGCCCATAGCAGACCTCTGGGTTCTGCTGCCAGGGGAATTCTGTTACCTTTTCCAGACATTCCTGGTCCTCACGCACAGCCCTTACAATAACAGAGGCTGCCAGCTGAATTTGGAGATTGCAACAAGTACAGGCAGGGTTTAGTCAGGGATCTTGCAGAGTAAATATTGGTCTTAAGTGAGTCTTACTAGAGAGCTGTGAATTTGGTTCTGGTGTTACCTAGGTGTAGGTGACTCAGGTGACATTAGGAGGGGATGAGGAAGGACAGAGCAATGCTGAGAGACAGACTGTGCCAGCAGGGATCAGTCCTTAACAGAACAGGGTTTTACAGGTGAGCTGAGAACACCCTGCTGGTCTAGAAGAGGCTGCCTCTGGCCTTAGACAAAGGCAGAGCCTGTGTGCAGCAGTCACACCCTCCAAAACAAGGCTTAGTAAATCAACAAATGGGGTTTTTGGCTTGAGTCTGTAATGCAGTTAGAGGAAACAGAATCTTGATTCATCATCCTGAATTGTTTAGTATAATTTATTAAATCAATTGTTTCTTGGGTCATTAATTCATCAAAAGCTGTGACTCCCCCAGTTTCAGTCCAGACTAAGCTCTTCTCAAAGGTGTATCTAGCTCTGCTTCCATGTAGTCATGCCCTGTGCTTATCCATGTGCTCCAAAGGTTCCTGTTGTTGCTTTTGCTGTTATACTCACATGGTCCTACTCCATAGGTGATGATGAATAAGAAGATGAGAGTAACACTGCAGTAGTGCAACCAGAGGAACCGATCCTAGGCAAAGGTGAAAGGAGAGAATGAAAATTCTATAGCTGCAGCATGCCTGATCCAAACACACAGGGAAAGCAGCACTTGTGGCACAGTCTGTGATGCTCAGCTCTGTCAGAGGTGCTCACAGAACTACTTAGCTTTCTGTAATGAACACAGTGGGAGGCTAAAGGTGCCTGAACCTACCTACAGAGGTGAGCTGAGCTGCACTCTGGTCTGCAAGACAAGTAACCAATCACAGAATCCTAGAATGGCTGGAAGGAACCTCAGAGATCTACTCCAACACTGCTGCCATGGGCAGGGACACCTCTTGACTAGGCTCAGCTGCTCAAGGCCTCATCCAGCCTGGCCCTGAACACTCCCAGGCAGGAGGCAACCACAGCCTCCTGGGGCAGCCTGTGCCAGAGTCTCACCAACGTTGTATAGAAGAACTTCCTCAGCTGCAGTCTAACCCTGCTCTGCCTCAGCTTCAAACATTCCCCCCTGGCCTGTCACCCTTAGGAAAAGTCCCTCTGCAGCCTTCCTGTAGGATCCCTTCAGGTACTGGAAGGCAGCTTTAAGGTCTCCTGAGCTGATTACAGCTTGGGGGAAATTGTTACTGGTTCAGCCTCGTTTCCTGAGTGAATTGGACAACTTTGGAGAAATGTTTAAATCCCTGTGGACCAGAAGACATTTGCAGAGCAAAAGTTTATGGGCTGACAGCACTGGCACTGCTTAAGCCTTGACAATGAGTTCCTCACTACTTCCCATCATCCCACATGGAAGTATCTGGAGAGCAGCAGCTGGGTCACTTCTATCAAGGGTGAGAACTGATGGTTGTTGGGAGGCTCAACACACACTGCTTCAGCTGCAAGAGGTGTGGGACAGCAAATGGGAAAGGCAACAGCAGTGATGCTTATCTGAAGATTTAGAAGAGAGCAGAACAAGACACGGGAGGTTTGGAGAGGTCAGGCAGGCAGAGAGCTGGAGGAAAGCTGAGCCAGGCTGATGGTTTTACAGAATGTTTTCAGTGAGTGCTTGAAAGCCTGGTTACAGACAGGTGAACTACAGGGCAAGGCAAAGAAAGCCTTTACACAGAGGCTGAGTTTGTATTCAGAAGATATTCTGACCTGCTATTTGGGGCATGAAAGTTAAGGCTTGGCTATCTGCTGTCCTGCAGAAGCAGCTCTGCTGCAGATCTACTCCCAGAGAGCCATTTGCTTACACTCAGTAGAAGGCTTGCTTCAAGCAGCACCAGGATCAGAGCCATCAGTGAGTAACCACCCCACAGGAGCAGCCGGCGCCCAAAACGGTCGATGATGGAGCTCTGAGGGTGAAACCAAAATGCCAGTCACTGGAAGCATGGCAACCCCAGCTGGCAGCCTCCCAGCAAATGGCAAGAGGGATGTAAAAGGTGGGACAACATTTGGAGTGGATGGCAGCAACCCACTTTACAGATTTGTGCAGCACCACAACATAATTCTTCAGCTTGTAAGGAGGAGATTCATTTTCTTTAAGGAAAGTTAGACTCAGCTCAGGTACTTCAACTCCTCGAGCCCCAGGAAGGTCTGACTTACACAGAAGATGACAGAGATGATCTCAGACACTGCAACTCCTAGAGACACATAGGGGATTATGCTTTCCTGCAGGTTGGCTGTCTGAAAAATTTCTGAGGTGTAAAAGGTGATCTGGGAAACAAAAAACATTTTCAGAATGAAGCTCAGTGAGTAGATGTGACAGGTACTTGCCCAGCAACTCTTCCCTTTGTCATCACTGCAAGAGCAGCAGAGTGTTATTGGGGCCTAGCAGAGGTGAAAATCTGCTTGAGATAGGAGAAATCAAAAGGGGAATGGAGATAAAGAAAGGATTCAAAAGTCCAGAAAAAATTAAAAAGGAAAAGAAAAAGAGAGGGAGACAGAAAGAAAAAGGGAAGGAAGGAAGGAAGGAAGGAAGGAAGGAAGGAAGGAAGGAAGGAAGGAAGGAAGGAAGGAAGGAAGGAAGGAAGGAAGGAAGGAAGGAAGGAAGGAAGGAAGGAAGGAAGGAAGGAAGGAAGGAAGGAAGGAAGGAAGGAAGGAAGGAAGGAAGGAAGGAAGGAAGGAAGGAAGGAAGGAAGGAAGGAAGGAAGGAAGGAAGGAAGGAAGGAAGGAAGGAAGGAAGGAAGGAAGGAAGGAAGGAAGGAAGGAAGGAAGGAAGGAAGGAAGGAAGGAAGGAAGGAAGGAAGGAAGGAAGGAAGGAAGGAAGGAAGGAAGGATCGTACTGCCTGTGAGACATGGGGAAAGGTGTTTTGGCAAAGAGGGAAGGCAACAAGTTCAGGAGTGAAGAAAAAGAAAAGCAGGTCCCAGTCTCAGCAGACCTTACATTGTTATCAGCCCCTTGGTTCTGTTCCCCTTTCCCAGCTGCCAAGCAGAATCTGCCTCTCTGCAAAGTCCCTGAGGAGCTGGGCAGCAGCTCTCTATTGGCAGAGTGCAGAAGTGTCTTCTCTGCCCAGCCTGTGGACAGCTGTAATGGACAAGCTGCAGAAAAGTGCACAGGCTTAAGACTGCAGAGAGAGCTCCTGGCAGGTGATGAAAATGACATCCAGGGAAGTGGTGATGAACTGTAGAGGCCTCAGCCACCTCCATGTGTAAACAGCTGAGAGGAAATTACTTTCTAGATAAATCTCTTTTATCAAAAGGAATGAAAATTGGATGGTTATAGCCAACATCTGCTGCTGCAGAAGCCAAAGGAAGTGGAGCTGGAAGTCTCACTATGTGGATCTCTGAGTTGCAGCAAGGTTTAGGGTCTTTGTGAGCTTTCCTCCCACAGAGCCTTTGGGAATAACAGCAGGGAAATGAACATCACAGTGCTCCTGCAGGGTCTCAGCATGAGTTGTTCTCTTGGGTTCCCACCTGGGAAGCTCCATTAAAGGTATGAAGAATACCAGTAATGATACCTCAGATCTTCACAGGCTCTGTCTGAGGAGGAGTAATGCAGACCCAGAGGAAAGCAACAGGCTGGAATTGTGGTGCTTTGGTTACTTAAGAGGAGGTTTAAGCATGGAAATAAGGTGTACTCAACTGCACTCAGGCCACAGAGCTGCAGACTCAGCAAAAGCAGGAGCATGGTGCCCAGCTGTGGATACACAGATGGTTCTCTCAGCACCTCCAGGACAGTCATGATTTTGGTGCCTTTTGTCGTAGCCTTTTCCTTCATCAAGTCATCAAATTCTGTCTGATAATTCCCTTCTCCCCAGAGCTGCTTCATGGCTACAGAAGAGAGAGAATGAAGTACACTCCTCCATCATCTGATCCACACAGAGCTCTGTGTTGCTCAGCTCCTAATGACACTAAACATTTGCTTTGCTTCACCAATCACTGAGCAAAGAACTGGAAACATGCTGAGACTTCCCTAGGAAATGGCTTTCAACTCCATCTAATATTTAAATCTCAACTCTTTCTAATGGCTCTGCTTGATCTGGTGGGCTTTAATCACGGCACTATCAAGAGATCTGCACTTGGCTAATAGAGTCCCTCCATTAGCTTCACTTTGCCAGGAGTTAAGGTTTACCAAATTAAGGATTTAAAGGGTTTCTTTTACCTTTCAAGCAACCAGCCTTGTCTCCTCTTTGCAGCAAGAGGTAGGGAGGGGACTCAGGAAAGAATGGCAAAAAGAGCAGTTGGATTGATGCCATCACCCCGGAGACAGACAGCAGCATGTGCCACGTTTCTTCAGTTCCTAAGAGATCCCTATGGGGGCACATTAGAGTGAGGTCATAGTCCAGCACAAGGAGATTTACAACTGCTTTGCTGGTTCCCAGATCCTAAGCTAGCTAAAGAGACACAATACCTGTACAGCCCCTGACAAGATCAGCCCAAACAGGAGGTGCTTAGGCTAGGGAAAGGCGAATAGACCAATGCTTTATTTCTACAGCAAGGCTGATGGGATTTGAGTGTTTTCTGAAGATTAGCAGAGCTTGAGTGTTCCCACAGCAGCCTTCTGAACCCATGCTGCAGTTCTGCACCAGGTTGTCAGGAGATCAACAGAGATTTCAGGTCTCAGAGGTCTGCTGAGAGTGTTTACATTTCATCTTTAGCTTCAGCAGAGATGGACTCATCCTTTCTCACTCAATTCTCCTGAGTGAATTGCATGGAAACCTTAGTCACTGCTATGGGGTAGATACATCCTTTTAGTCTATGTCTGGCTGTAGGAGTGGCAGAACAACAACTTCCCTGCTGTGCAGAAGGTGAATGCACAGCAGATAGGTTAAGAAGGGGCAGCACAAATACCGTAAGCCAAGAACTCTCGCTACAGCTTTTCCCAGTGCAAGGAACACAGAGGAGGTCACGTTCACAAATCCACGCAGCTTCTTAGGTGAGATCTCCCCAGCATACTGAACGTGGGCATTCATATTCACTCCTAAGGTGAAGAAGACAGGAGAGAGCTAAAGCTACAGAGAGCAAGAGATAGGAGCTCTTTTCGTTCCACTTCCAGCTTAAAGGTAGCTCTCTCCTCTCTCTTTTGAACTCTTTCATGTATCTTCCACAGTAATAGGATGAAAAAGGTCCTTTTACTTTTGAAAAAGGAGCTTTTACTTTTTAAAAAGTGCCTTTTATTAAAAAAAAAACCCCAAACCTTTTACCTTAAAAAAATACCTTTCCCTCTAAGCAAGCTAACCCATCAGACACCTCTCTCCTCAAGAGCCCTAGAAGGCACAGCACAGCTCATCTTACCTTGTCCCAATCTGCTCCTTGTTCCACTGGGGTTTCTGTGCATGCCTGGGCATTCCCAGCAGGAGGATTTGTGTGTGCACCCCAAGAAGTCCCACTAAGATGGAGCAGTGGGGAGTCCTACCAGCACTGAAGCCCTCGAGGAAGCGGCCGGTGAGGATCAGCTCCCAGGCCCTGGCTCTCCTGCTGAAGCCGATGTGCAGCGAGCCTATGATCAGCACTACGTCGTTCAGCAGCAGGCACTTCTTCCTGGGACAGCAAGCAGCACAGGGCTATCATTCAGCCTTTCCTTTTCATCATTGCCTGTTCTCTGGATTTTGCAGACCAAGCCATGGCCATGCTTTAATTTATGTGCCTTGGTTATAGGACAAATATAAATACATGGAGGGTGAGTGCCAGGAGGCTGGAGCCAGGGTCTGCTGGGTGATGCCTGATGACAGGACTAGGGGCAATGGGGGCAAGCTGAGGCATAGGAAGTTTCATTTAAACATAAGGAGGATTTTTTTTTTTTTTTTGCTGTGAGAGTGACAGAACCTTGGAACAGGCTGCCCAGGGGAGTTGTGGAGTCTCCCTTGCTGGAGATACTCAAAACCTGCCTGGATGTGTTCCTGTGTGATCTGCTATAGATGATGCTGCTCTGGCAGGGACTGGACTGGATGAGCTTTGGAGGTCCCTTGCAGCCCCTGGCATGCTGTGATTCTGTGAAATGTATCTGGTTGCATAAAGGCATGACAGAAGTGGAAAGGGAGAAGCCAGATTCCTTTTCTCCATCCTAACACTACATGAACCTCTCAAGAGGTTGAAGGAAATTCCTGCAGGATAAATACTGATAAGGAATGGTCTTTTCCACTTTTATCCTGTGGGTCAAGCTTCCTGTAGGTGTCCCCAGAACAAGGCAAACCCAGCTGCAGAGAGCTTGCTTCATTGCCCTCTTCAGGCTAGAGACTTCAGGTGTTCCCCTTTATGGCTACCCTCAAAGAGACAGTTCCAAATGTGGCCTGAGGGACCTGCTTATCTTTGCTGAGTGAGACTCTGAATATTCCCACAGAGGAGTGGCCCTGCACGATTTGTTTAAAGGCTGCAATCAATTAATAATAAAAAAGCTTTTGCCTAGAGGCCATCAGGTCCCTTCTGCACTGCTGCTGCCTTGCTGGGCTCCTATGGGCAGTACTGACAAAGAACTTTCAGATATTTGTTTCTTAGTAAATTTTCAGCAAAAATAAAGGATTTGTATAGCACCAAAACCTGTGGCAAAGGCATCAGAAGCAGTTGCATGTTCTTGTCTCCCTGGCATGCCTAGGTGTACAGCTGAGTATCACAGAGTCACAGAATTAACCAGGTTGGGAGAGACCTCTGGGATCATCCAGTCCAACCTATTCCCTAACCCTTCTCATTAACTAAGCCATGGCACCAAGTGCCTCATGCAGCCTCCTCTTAAGCACCTCCAGGGATGACTCCACCACCTCCCTAAGCAGCCCATCCCAATGCCAATCACTCTTTCCGTGAAGAATTTCTTCCTAATGTCCAGCCTTAACCTGCCCTGGCACAGCTTGAGACTGTGTCCTCTTGTTGTGCACCAGAAGGGAGTGAGGAGAATTCTGATACCCATTGTGTCAGGTGAGTGATGCTTCATCACAGCCCTGATTAGCAGGCCGTTGGGAAATACACTTACTTGCCATATTTTGTAGTCAGGTAGCCACTGCACAGACACCCCAGCATCCCACCCACACAGTACACAGACACGACGAGGGACCACAGCAGGGTCAGCGTCTCCTGGTGCAGCGCAGAGCCGTAGCGCTCCAGCCACGTTTCGTTGATGAACTTCTGGATGTGCTGAGACAGAAGGAGAGATTTGCATGCCCCTCAGGCAGTGATCACAAGAGCTCTTAAGAATGATTCCAATTTACACCAGATCAGATCCGTAGTTGTTACTAAAGGCACACTATTGAACACTTGGCAAGCCAGTGTTGGTACTTCCTCTCATGCAGCCTTGAAGTGTAAGAGAAGCTTTCAGAGGTGCATCGCACTCCTGAGTCTGTTGAATCCTGTCTCTTCTACAGCAAACTACTGGGACCTTGTGTTGGTTCTAGTGAAGTGCACATGCTCCTGACCTTGAATATCTCCAGGGATGGGGCTTCAGCTACCTTTCTCAGCATCCTGTTGGGGTGGCAGAATACAGGAACAGGTTGCTCAGGGAGGTAGTTGAGGTCAGGCTCTGAGCAGCCTGAGCTGGTGGAGGATGTCCCTGCTCACTGCAGGGGGCTTGGACTAGATGACTGCTGGAGGTCCCTTCTAACCTAAACCATTCTCTGATCCTATTCCTCCTGCAGGTGGTAGGTATGAAGAGGAAGGGGCTGAGCTGAAGGGTGAGACTCAGACTTTTTCTGAGGGGCAGGTGTCAGGCTGGAGGTGCCACTCACTTTTCAGTGATGCCCAGTGACAGGACAAGGAACAGTGGGTACAAGCTAGAACACAGAAGGTTCCACCTCAGCACAAGGAGACACTTCTATATTGTGAGGGTGACAGAGCACTGGAGCAGGCTGCCCAGAGAGGCTGTGGAGTCTCCTCCTCAGGACACTTTCAAACCCTCCTGGATGTGTTTCTGTGTGACCTGCTCTAGGTGGTCCTGCTTTGGCAGGAGGGTTTGGCTTCATCTCTGGAGGTCCCTTCCAACTCCTGACATTCAGTGCTTCTGTGATTCTGTGAGGATGTTCCCATATGTTGTTTCCACTTCTATGGGAAGCTGTCTTTGGAGCACAGCTCTCAACAATCATGCAAACTCATGGTGTGCTCTGGCAGTGGACAGTATGGCACTGGGAACAGCTGGGAATAAACTTAGATAGCAACTCCCTGCAGGCTTTTTTAGGGAACCTTCAAAGTGGGAAGCCTAGTCCCAGGAAGAGCAGCTACAGCTGTGATTTTCTGAAGGCTCTGCTTACCAGAGAAGCATAATTGATCACAGACATCTGAAAACCAGCTACGTGGGTCCCACCAATTCCTAGCACCACGATCATCAGCAATAGCTTCTGGTATTGAACCTGCCAAAGATGATGAAACACATCCTCAGTTCCTGACACCAGAGTGGCTCTCAGACCATGAGATTCCAGAGATTAATCACATCTGTCCTCTTAATTTTTTTTTCTTTGTACATTTCACTTTTATTATCTCCTTAGGAAAGCGCGTATTTAGAGACCCTGCTTGACTGCCTTGCATGTAAATGCTGTCTGTGGCATTTCAGAGCACTGCTCAGCAGCACTTCTATTTCCAGGCATTTGATCAAGTCGCCCTCTACACAGATGAGTATCTTGGAGAGCACAGGGCACTAGGTGGGAGGGCTTTTCTGGTTTGGCTTTTTCTCTGCCTCCCTCAAAACGCCTATTCTTTCCTGGTTTCCCAGGTGCTCTTTTAAACCTCTCTCTCCTTTATATTTCTCTGGGGTCAGTTTCATTGCTGCAGCAGCGTTGTCCCAAGCTGTGCTCTCTTTGATTCCCTGTGCTCTAATCTTTAAAGATCATGCTGCTGCTGTTGGCTATGCTGAGAAGACAAGAAGTTGGCTACTCACCAGGTCTGAGAGGAAACCAGCCATTTCTCCTGGAGCCCCTGCCTGCTCTCAGAGCCCTTCCCAAGTCTGTCAGATGAGAGAGATGCTTTTTACACTTAGATTAGAAGAACTTGGGATTACAGTGCAGAAGTTAAATTCTAACTATGTGGCTTTTAGTGAATTGTGTCCTCCTCCCAACACTGGCCAGGGCCTCATCCTGCTGGTTTAATTATTCTAAGACCCAGATATGCCAAGCTGATAACAACATTGGTAAATGTTTGTCCTTTCTGTATTGGGAGAGCTCCCCCTTACTCGCCCTGTTAAAGCAGCTGCAGTGTGAGGAGTCAGATGGAGCTGCAGCTTGCTTGCAGGGGAACATTGTCTCTCTTCACACCTCTGAAGAGCAGCTTAGGCAGTGAGTTTCCTCCTCTCCAACTTGCTACAAAGATAAGCCACTTAGTGTTGCAGCTGAGTTGTAATGCCTCTTCTTGCATGTTGTAAGATTTTCAGTTGCCTGAAGGGTTTTGAACAGTCTCCCAGTTGCAGGACAGGAAGGAGATGAAGATTGGCACACAAGGTCCTGCTGGCACTCAGCTCCTTACTGAGCATAATTTGGAAGCCTCACTCTTGCCTCTCTGTAAAAATGGAAATGACTTCTTGGGTACCAGAGCAGGATGCTCACTCTCTTCTGGCTTGAGGTTTGATTTTAGGAAATGCTTCTCACCTCAAAAAACCTGATTCTGAATCAGCTAAAGACTTGGCTATTTACAGAGAGTGGGAGTTCATTCTTGCTTCCTTCAGGTGTCTGGGTATCACCTGTAACTTCTTGAGCACCCTGAACATAACATAACATAACATAA
>VWYK01042783.1:0-10293 GCA_013399775.1 Semnornis frantzii | reverse complement strand
CTGGAGGCCTTCTCTTCTCCAGAGCATGTGTAATCCAGAACATGTGTGAACCAAACTAGCTAGGACTGCATTTTGTGCTTTTGTGACATATGCTTTTGACTGGCTGTGTGAGAACAGAGGCTCTAAAGTCAAGCACACACACCCCCTGGTTAATAGTTTAAAATGTTTTGAACCAGCAGAGTGAGTTTATACTGGATCAGAGCTTTGTGGCATGTGCCTGCAGAGTTTTGGATCTGATAGAAAGAATCTCAAAGGACATTTTGTGTCCTGTTGAACCATAGCCCAGATAAACATGAAAATAATTTTTGTTCCATAGTGCCAGATACTGCCATGATGAATAATTTACACCAAATGGGAAGTGTGTGGTTTCTGTAATATAGACACAGAGAAGTTTTCTTTAAAATAGGGTCAAATTATTGCATAAGAGAACTGGGATATTTTCTTGGGTTTTTTTTGTTTTTCTGTGACTGAGGGATAATGCTGACCTCATGCTTGTTATCTCACACCCTGTGCTTATGGTAATTCAGAGACTTTGTATCTCTTCACAAACAAAATTCCAGAGGACTGCAACACTATCTCTCCTTGTTCCTTTCTTTGACCTTGAATAATGGTCCTAGGAAAAGAAACTATTCAGAAAGCCAAGTAAGCCTCAGTCCTGAGCAGCAAGATGCTACTCATCCTGCTCCACTTGTAGCAAACATTTTCTTGCTTTAAAAAAAAAAAAAAAAGGTGTTATGATAGGAAGGACATGGAAGTGTTGGAGCAGGTCCAGAGGAGACCACGAAGATGCTCAGAGGGCTGCAGCAGCGGTGCTGTGAGGACAGGCTGAGAGATTTGGGGTTCTGCAGCCTGGAGAAGAGAAGGCTTCCAGGAGACCTTAGAGTAGCCTTCCAGGATCTGAAGGGGGTACAGGAAGGCTGTGGAGGGACTATTGACAAGGTCTGGGAATGCCAGGACAAGGGGAATGGGTTTGAAGTGGCAGAGGGGAGATTTAGACTGGATGTTAGGTGGAAGTTCTTTACAGTGAGGGTGGTGAGACACTGGCACAGGTTGCCCAGGGAGGTTGTGGCTGCTCCCTGCCTGGAGGTGTTGAAGGCCAGGTTGGAGGAGGCCTTGAGTGCCCTGTGCTAGTGGGAGGTGTCCCTGCCTATGGCAGGGGTTTGGAACTGGATGATCCTTGAGGTCCCTTCCAACCTTACCAATCTATCATTCTATGATTCTATAGAGGAACAAATTAAAACCTGGGTCCTCACTCCAGCTCTCACCCTTCTGTGTGAAGAATAACCGAGTTAGGGTTTTGATCACAATGTATCCTGAATTAATAATGTAATTTTACAGTCATGTTATGCAACTCATAGCACCAAACTCCATGATTGTTACTTCTTTCCCTTTAAGAAACTCACTTCAGGATGCTGAGGCTTGTGAGTCTCTTAAAAGATGAACACATTGCTAAGATAAATTACATATGAGAGGAACATGGAATGACACATAAGAAAAGTGTCAGAGCTGTTGTTTATATCCTGAATTAATCACATTTTAATGGCAACTCACAACCTTAGCACACCGAGATAGTTTGGTGAATACCAGGAGACAAATGAAGATTTCTGTGATACAGAAGTAGCTCCAGTGCTTCAATTAAATAATGTCTGCTTTCTCACCAGCACAAGAAAGCACAGATTCGTTGCTCAAATCTTTTCCTGTTAATCTCCAGTTTACTGGAGGCAGCAATTCAGTGGGGGGCAGATCTAGTTCCACTGTAGTAAGTAGAAAAGACTCTGGCTTGGGTTTGGATCCAAGTCCTGACTAACATTACAGGGTGGGGTTAACAATGTAAAAAGCTATCATTTCCAGATCTGACTATCTAAGACCAGATGTGCAAGGCAGGAAACCATATGATTAGTTTCAAACAATAAATAAAATAGGAGTTGCCCTTGTTTAGAAGCATTTTCCACTTGTGGAGATTTTCTAGCCATGACAACATATTGCAGGATTCAGTATTAAGTGACTGAGTAGCTGAAGCTCTGTGCAGTGAAGCCTACTGAATCATTGGGGAGTCAGGATTAGTTGAAAGAACAACTGTAAGGGATCTGTTCATGTCTAGCTAAAGTCAACTGAAGCTTTAATACTGAACTTTCTTCTGGTTTTCATTTTCTGCATTTTGAGTTACTTATTTGAAGCTCCTCTTGCAAGATCCTTTTAAATGTTGTGGTGTGTTTCCATAAAGTAAAAGCAGGCATTGTTTGGAACATGACATATTCTTGAAACCAGCTTTGTCTTGACTTTCTTTTTCTTCTTCATCCTCTATTTTTTCTCCCTTCCCTTTTCCTCCTCTTCTCCTCTTTCTTCTTCAGCCCCCTCCTTCCCATCCTCCCTTTTCCTACCCCTTGAATGTAAAAATATAAAACCAACAATGTCCAAAAGAAAAACAACCCCATCACCACCACCCACACAACACAAACCCAACTGGCCTGTATATGATAGTCCACACATTTCAGCAGGGGTGGGTACTGAACTGAGCCCATGGTGGATCTCCCTTTAACACCCTGTATATTAAATGTCCTCTCAAAAATGGTTTGGGAATAATCTAATTCTGCTTTGCAGGTTTTTGCTTTTGGTTTGGGTTGTGGTGGTTTTTTCCCAGTCTCTTTTGCAATTTGGTGGTTTTTTCCCCCCACTGAGCCAAGTGCTTAAAGGAACTGGAAGGCAAATCTGCAAAGTATGCTTCATATGTATGGAGGGCAATGGTGACTGCAACTTTTGAGGTCATTTGCCATTGCAAACCATCCAATCACATGTGCAGCAGAGGGTGTTGAGAGGTTGCTCATAACTTGCTCAGCCTCTAGAACCTAATAAAAGACTTGGACAGCATTTTAAGGATAAAGAGCCTGTGTGCTAACATGTCTTTAAGACTGGAAGTTTTCACAACTGTAAGTAATTGGATTAGTGCCTAGGAGCAGCCATCATGGAGAAGCTGCCTGAACAGGAGCTGAAGTTAGAGACATACTTAAAACTCTGAATTTATCAGCCAGTACTTTCCCATTTATTTTTGCTGTAGAAAAAGGTAAGTACTTATATATTATCACAAAAGTGGACATTGTCCTGTATTCATTTCTCTGTTGAGGAGGAAAGAACCCACACCTGCAATGCAAACCTCCCCTGCTGCTCAAAGAGCAGTTAGACAGAACAGAACTGCTCAGTCCCAGGGGAAATGTTGTGAAAGCTTCTTTCTTCCTTGCCACTAATACCATGTTTATTACTATCATTCATAGAATCACAGAATGGTAAGGTTGGAAGGGACCTCAAGGATCATCCAGTTCCAACCCCCTGCCATAGGCAGGGACACCTCCCACTAGCACAGCTCACTCAAGGCCTCCTCCAACCTGGCCTGCAACACCTCCAGGGAGGTTGTGGAGCACAGAATCACCCAATGTGATCTTTGATCAATAGTTACAAGACCTTATAAATTAAAAGATCTATGAGCTGTGGCAATACTAAGTAAAGGATTGGAGGAGGCCTTGAGTGACCTGTACTAGTGGGAAGTGTCCCTGCCTATGGCAGCGGGTTGGAACTGGATGATCCTTGAGGTCCCTTCCAACCTTATCATATCTGAAGGGAGCCTACAGGAAGGCTGGGGAGGCACTATTGACAAGGTCTTGTAATGATAAGACAAGGGGCAATGGGTTTAAACTGGCAAAGGGGAGATTGAAACTGGATGTTAGGAGGAAGTTCTTTACAGTGAGGGTGGTGAGACATTGGCACAGGTTGCCCAGGGAGGTCATGCAGCACAGAATCACCCAATGTGATCACAGATCAAAGATCACATTGGGTGCTTCTGTGCTCCACAGCCTCCCTGGAGGTGTTGAAGGCCAGGTTGGAGGAGGCCTTGAGTGACCTGTGCTAGTGGGAGGTGTCCCTGCCTATGGCAGGGGGTTGCAACTCGATGATCCTTGAGGTCCCTTCCAGCCCTACTATTCTATGATTCTATGATTCTATAAGTTTAGATGCTAATTTTTTCTCTTCAAAGAGGAATGTATAATATGACTTTCCAAATAAGAAAATCAGCCAATTGTGACTAAAAAGTGAAGGTTAAAAAGAAAAAGAAACAACATTCCTAAATAATGTGTGGAAATAGTACTGTATGGAAGGCAGAAGATGGACTTCTAGGCTGTAGTTTAAAACCACTGCAGGATCTGTGTGCCTGGGAGGAATTGACTTTTTGGCTTGATGGAGGTCAGCCTGTTTCAGCTCAGGTCACTCTGATTAGCTTGGGCAGCCTACTGAGCCAGCTGGTAAACAGATGTTTTCTTATAAGTTGATAGTTTAGGACAAAAAAATATAAATAGGTCAAATGTTTTGGTTGTGGTTGATGCAAGAAATCAGATAAATAGAACCTTGTATTTATTTTCCTGCTTGAGAGTTTTAGGTAGCAAAAATATAACATTATGCTTAATACTCAGTAAGTTGGTACCATACACAAATCATGAACTGAAAATGTGCCAAAAATGTGTCTGACCTGTGCCACCCCACCATGACCACTGCTGTACTTTTTGTGGGTCTTTGCAAGAACCCTGTGGCAAAATGCCTCTTTTTTTGATTTGTGTTGCAATGATTACTTAAGGCACCAAACAGGTCCTGGGAGTCCTCCTTCCTGCTATGTGTTAATGTTTATCTGCCTATGAGTTACACGCAACTGTTGCAGGGAAATCACAATGCCTGCTGTAAAAACTGCTTTTGCACTTCTGGGAGGATGGGATGGCTTCCTGTCAGTTGAAATAAGTATCAACATTTACTTCAGAAGGTGCTTAACTCCATGTAGAAAATTCTGTTTCAGCCACAGGGAGAAGCTGCACATGTCTGGAGTTTCCCTAGAGACAGATGAGGACCAATTCCTGTTCCTTTTCATCTCTTTCTCCTTTCTCTGAAAGTTGAGGAGGAAGGTGGAGGAGCAGTGTTTGGGGGTGGGTTTTTGGTTTGTTTTTTTTCCCCCATAGATCTTATTCATGCTTGACTTTAATTAGATTGTCTTAGAGAATTTACAGTCCCTAGCAGTTGTGAGTCATT
The DNA here is from genome assembly GCA_013399775.1 of Semnornis frantzii. Taxonomy (NCBI): domain Eukaryota; kingdom Metazoa; phylum Chordata; class Aves; order Piciformes; family Ramphastidae; genus Semnornis; species Semnornis frantzii. The sequence goes on along the minus strand of VWYK01042783.1, from coordinate 5,232 downwards.
AGCTGTTAAGCAAATGTAGCCACAGATACACTGAGCTGGATTCTCCTGTTACTTCCTATATTCCCACTTCTCACCTATGGCACATCACTGATTTACAGCAGTGCAAATAAGAACCATCTGTTGGCTTCACAGGCACACACTGGTGGTTTCTCTTGTTAAATGTTACCTTTATGAGTTGTCATCTCTGTAGCCATCTGGTCCCTGAGTAATGAAAGCAGGAGGTGTAGTGGCAGGACAGGAGAAGGGGATCTGTACAAGTACCAAAGGAGATCAAAACCACTTCTTGGTAGAGGTTTCTGATCTGCCCAAGTCTGAAGTGATCAGGAGTGCTGCAGTTGCTCACCTGAAGATAAAAAAAAAAGTGAATATTAATGCTGGATTTCATTCATTTCCACCATAAATACCACCATGAAGTAGAAAACATTGAGCATGTCAGCATGTTCCTGATAATAGATACATCCAGATAAGAGATGCAACTTACAGATGCTGCCAGCACAGATACCCAGTGTACTCCACAATTTTGTTTTAATTTTTGGCACTTGCATGTGTCACCTAGGGCATAAGAAATACAGGCATATCATGGATGTTAGGAGGAAGGTCTTGGCAGTGAGGGTGGTGAGAGACTGGCACAGGTTGCCCAGGGAGGTTGTGGAGCACAGAATCACACAATGTGATCTTTGATCTTTGATTACATTGGGTGCTTCTGTGCTCCCCAACCTCCCTGGAGGTGTTGAAGGCCAGGTTGGAGGAGGCCTTGAGTGACCTGTACTAGTGGGAGGTTGTGGCTGCCTATGGCAGGGGGTTGGAACTAGATGATCCTTGAGGTCCCTTCCAACCTTACCATTCTATGGTTCTATGATTCTGTGATTCTATGATTCTATCACAGTCTCACAGTATCACCAAGGCTGGAAGAGACCTCAAAGATCATCAAGTCCAACCCATTACCACAGACCTCAAGACCAGACCATGGCACCAAGTGCCACATCCAAACCCACCTTGAACACCTCCAGGGATGGTGACTCCACCACCTCCCTGGGCAGCCCATTCCAGTAGGGAATGACTCTCTCAGTGAAGAACTTTCTCCTCACCTCCAGCCTAAGCTTCCCCTGGCACAGCTTGAGACTGTGACCTCTTGTTCTGGTGCTGGTTGCCTGAGAGAAGAAAGCAACCTCCTGCTGGCCACAACCACCCTTCAGGTAGTTGTAGCCAGCACTAAGGTCTCCCCTGAGCCTCCTCTTCACCAGGCTAAACAATCCCAGCTCCCTCAGCCTCTCCTCACAGGGCTGTGCTCCAGGCCTCTCCCCAGCCTTGTTGCCCTTCTCTGGACATGTTCAAGCACCTCAATGTCCTTCTTAAATTGAGGGGCCCAGAACTGGACACAGGGCTCAAGGTGTGGGCTAACCAGTGCAGAGTACAGGGGGAGAATGACCTCCCCCTGAGGTCATGGACCTGTGATTCTATGTACACTGATGTGTATGCCTGAGTGAAGCACAAGTTAAAAGCTAAAAGAAATGTGAAAGCCTACTTAATATCATCACCTTAGAAACCCCAGCACAGAATAAAATTTAACTGTCCAGTCATCTGTCAATTGTTTTTTATGCTACAGATAATTTAAGGGATTTTGCCAGAGAACTCTGAAGCATGTACCAGTGGGAGGTGTTCCTGCCTATGGCAGGGGATTGGAACTAAATGATCCTTGAGGTCCCTTCCAACATTACCACTCTATGATTCTATGTTGTAATGGGACCTAGACATTCCTTTGCAGTACTGCTAACCTGCATATGAGCTGGTAGGAAAACATGAATCATCTCATAAAAAGCAGACACCTGTGATAAGAGAATCTTTTCCCAAAACTGAACTTTAACAAGTACAGAGAAGGGAGGGGAAGTAGTTAACAGAAAAGTTGTTAGCTATGGAGAAATTCATTGCAACCGAGAAATGACTGGAAATTGGAAGTGCTCACTTAGGCTTTAGTCAGCAGATGTCCTGCCATTTGGATCAGTAGTGTTTTATGCTCTCAGATCAAAATCACATGAGGGCTTTTGGGAAGCTGAGCTTTCAGGCTGCTTTCCCCTTGTGATCTGTCAGAAGTTTTCCATTAAGAGATACCATCCTGACTGGATCTTGTTAAGAGTGGGATTCTGATCTCAGCCCTTCTCTCTCTCTAATAAGTGACATTTCACTACTGATTTCTTTACTACTGATTGTCTGTTATTTTCCTCCTCCAGATAATTTTTTATCCTAAGTATAATATTTCTTTTTATTCTTCATGTTCTCTCAACACAGACTTTAAAGGTGTAACTTCCATAGAGAATTCACCACTTTCCAGAAGCAGAACGAGATTTAGCTTCGAGGAAACTGGAGTCCTGTGTGCAGTTCTGGAGCCCCCAGCACAGGAGGGACATGGAAGTGTTGGAGTGGGTCCAGAGGAGACCATGAAGATGCTGAGAGGGCTGCAGCAGCTGTGCTGTGAGGACAGGCTGAGAGAGTTGGGGCTCTGCAGCCTGGAGAAGAGAAGGCTTCCAGGAGACCTTAGAGTAACCTTCCAGGATCTGAAGGGGGCTGCAGGAAGGCTGGGGAGGGACTATTGCCAAGGTCTGGGAATGGCAGGACAAGGGGAATGGGTTTGAAGTGTCAGAGGGGAGATTGAAAGTGGATGTTAGGAGGAAGTTGTTTGCAGTGAGGGTGGTGAGACACTGGCACAGGCTGCCCAGGGAGGTTGTGGCTGCTCCCTCCCTGGAGGTGTTCAAGGCTAGTTTGGAGAAGGCCTTGAGTGCCCTCTACTAGTGGGAGGTGTCCCTGCCTATGGCAGGGGATTGGGACAAGATGATCCTTGAGGACTCTTCCAACCTTCCCATTCTATGATTCTATGAAACCTTTTTTCCCTCCACGCTCCAGCCCCAAACCTGTGGGGTTTTAATTTACCAGAGGCTGATGTCAGCCTCTGGGCATGCCATTGGTGAGTGTCCACCAAGTCTCTGCACAATTTCCCCTTCAAATGCTTGGGACTGTGTGGAGCAGAAACAGGCTGGCACCACTCCTAAAGCTGTGCCCTCCTGTTCAGCTGATTGTGCAATCACTGGAGAACTGATGCAGTTCTGACTGTTTTGGGGAACAGCTCAGGCACAATGTGGGTCTTTCACAGGTATCTACTTTCCCAGCACAAAAGACTGGGCAACAGTGGTAATCTGACTCTTCATGGAGTGGGTACAGCTGGGAACCTAACACACAGAGGAGCTGAACACAGAGCCTGACTTTGGCACAGCCTTTGCCGCATGAACCTACATCCTCATTTTACTTCCTGACCTCAGAGATCTCATCTGTGTCACTGGGAGACAGACCAAGAACATACATAACACTTGAGTTTGTGAGTGAGAGAAAAGTGATTAACCCAAACGTCCCTGTGACTTGACCTGTGTGATTGGGGTCCAGCAACTGGAATGCATCAGATTTAGGAGTTGTAACTGCTTTTTAAATACTCTTGATAGTAGCTGTATCCTTTTGGCTTACATTCTGTTATGCCAAGGAATGGTTTCTGAGTACATCCTAAAGCAGGGACAAAGATTTTTTTTCCCCTTCTTTCCACATTGCCAGTCTTCTCCACACAGACCTACCACAGTATGTCCTGCACTGTGTGATCAAACACTGAGAAGAAGACAAGCGTAACACACAGCTCAGCTTTGTGGTTCACCACCTGCATGGCAACACTGAATCATCATGCCAAAGCAAAACCTGGTCTCAACCCCTGGTTTAGTATGGTGTGTGAGTTTTATCTAAGTGTGCCTGGAATTGATATGCTGAGATCTGCAGTGCCTAAATGAAAGTATTCATTTGAAGCCTGGGATGATGGATGATTTTAGGACAGTAAAATAACAGAGTTGATGGGATCAAAGCCACCACCTAAACCAGTGGTCATTAGTCTGCTTCTGTTGGTGCATTTTAGAGTGCTTGGCTTTCTAGATACCTCAGAATCCTTAGCCTGAATGGGGAAAATTGCCTATATCCACAGCTGCACTATGATCTTGTTCTGTTTTACATTATATTTATTATTAAAAAATCTCTTCTGCTTTGTATTATTTTCATATGCCTTTTATGGAAGGGTTAACAACTGATTAATCTCAGCAGTGCAAGCACTGCGTTGCAAAATGGTTAGGAGCACATATGCAGAAGATACAGAAAGTTACAAGGCAGCTATGGAGCTGATTAATGCTGTGGCAACAAACTGTGGCGTTTATTAAGTTGACAGAGCATGGAGGGTGGACAAAGGGCAGCGAAGCTCCTGCAGTCTCAAGGCCAGTGCATGAACTTTCCTACCATCTCTCCTCACTCCCTGCAGCCTGCTTTAACTTCTCCACTGGGCTTGTCCCACAGCTTTTCTGCCTGTTTTGTAGATGTTTGCCAAGGTAATCCCTGCGCTCTAGCATGCAGTGGCCATAAAGGGAATACGTTAGCCTAAATGTCTCTTGGGTCATATTCACATAGAATGCCACTGGATAAGAGAGTGTTTCAGATGAAGATCAGCTGTTACATAAGGCTTCCAGAGCCTGACTTCTGTGAGATGGAGGGGGCTCAGCTGCAGACAGTATGTGGCCCCAATACAGATGCCTACTCAACTTCCTTTCATGTTAGAAGGACCTGAGAGATGAAAGTTCTGGAAAACAGCTCATTCATTTTTGTGCTGGTTTGAGCTAACTGGAATATTTTAATAGAGAAAAATTATACTACAGGCTGTGAAGGTAAAACAATGGTGATGTCCACTTCACTCCTAGGCTTGCTGTGATGTTTAGGAATAAGGAGCCCAAAACNAGTGTAGAGGGGCAGGGAACTCCAAAACCATCACAATTTTTTAACTACAGTTTAGTGCCAGGTCAAAGTATGGCACTCTGCATCTGTGTTGAGAAGGAAAGCACAGAAAACAGTTTGTTCCTTCCTCAAATATGAGGCCATTGAATGTTTAAGGAAATGGGACCTATTCATGCTCTATAACTTCAAAGGAGATTAATTTCTTAAGATAGAATATACAAAAAATAAAGCTAGTTAAAATGGGACTGAGACATTCTAATAAGGAAAGAATTAATTAAAGGTTTTAACAGAGATAGATGATGATTTCTAGTTCTGGCTTAAATTATGATATACAGCATATGTCAGCCAGTAAGAAAAAAAGATACTTTTTTTTTTTTTTTTTAATCATCATAATTGATGGACAATTATGGAAAAAAAAACATGGAAAAA
>VWYK01042776.1:0-11955 GCA_013399775.1 Semnornis frantzii | reverse complement strand
ACAACATTGCCTTAGCTCTTGTAATAGAACTTCACGCTGGGGCTAGGCTGGTGCAGGCAGCTGCATCACCAACGTGCTGTTCAGGTGCTATTTAAAAGATCAATGCATTCTGCAGGCAGAAATTAATCCTCCTCCTTGGGTCAAATATACCCAAAAAATAGGTTTTGTGAAGATCTTCTGAAGTGGAATGAAATTTTGTATCACTATGGGCAAGGAAGAGTGGGAGCCTGAGTTTGTTGACAGTGAGTTATCCTGCCCCTGATTTTAAATACATAAGAGTTGTTTTTTTAAAAAAAAGGACATGGAACTGGTGGAGTACATCCAGAGGAGGGCCACAAAGATGATCAGAGGGCTGGAGAACCTCCCTGATGGGGACAGGTTGAGAGATTTGGGGCTGTTCACTCTAGAGAAGAGGAGGATCCAAGGAAACCTTACAGAAGTCTTCCAATACCTGAAGGGGTCTACAAGAAAGCCAGGAATGGACTTTTCACAAGGGCTTGTAGGGATAGGACAAGATAATGGATTGTAGCTAGAGAAGGGTACATTTAGACTGGAGATTAGGAAGTGAGGGTGGTGAGACACTGGAGCAGGTTGCCCAGGGTGGTCATGGATGCCCCCTCCTGGGAGGCGTTCAAGATCAGGTTGGATAAGGCCCTGAACAACCTGGTCTAGTGGGAGGTATCCCTGCCTATGGCAGGGAGGTTGGAACTGCATGATTTTTAAGGTCCCTTCCAACCCAACCTATTCTATGAATCTATGAATCTATGAATCAATGACTCAATGACCTACCTATGCTTCTAACCCCCCCTGCCAAAAGCAAGATTCCCACAGTAGTTCACACAGAAATGCATCCAGGTGGGTTTGGAAAGTCTCCAGAGAAGAAGACTCCACAACCTCTCTGGGCACCCTGCTCCAGGGCTCTGTTACCCTTACTATAAAGAAGTTTCTCCTCATGTTGAGCTGAAACCTTCTCTGTTCCAGTTCACAGCTGTTGCTCCTTGGCTTATTGCTGCTGACTACCAAAAAGAGATTAGCCTCAGCCACTTGACACCCACCCCTCAGATATTTGGACACATTGATCAAATCTCCTCTCAGCCTTCTTCTCCAGCCTAAACAGCCCCAGGGCTCTCCTCTTTGCAGGGGAGATGCTCAAGTCCCCCAGTCGTCCTCATGGCTCTCTGCTGGACTCTCTCCAGCAGGTCCCTGTCTCTCCTGAACTGGTGAGCCCAAAACTGGACACAGTATTGCAGGTGTGGTCTCACCAGGACAGAGTAGAGGGGGAAAAGAATCTCCCTAGCCCTGCTGGCCACACTTTTCCTGGTGCACTCCAGGATGCCATTTGCTCCCTTGGCCACGAGGGCACATTGCTGCCCTATGCAGAACTTGCTGCCCACCAGTGTTCCAAGGTCTTTCTCCACCAAGCTGCTTTCCAGCAGGACAGCTCCAACCTCTCCTGGTGAATCACAGAATCACAGAATTCAGAAGTTGGAAGGGACCTCCAGAGATCATTGAGTCCAACCTCCTGCCAAGGCAGGATCCCCTAGGACTTCCTAAACTCATCTGAAGTGCATTAGTAGGTAAGGGACACACTCTGAAATTATACTCTGCATTAGTAGGTAGGTAACACACTCTGAAAGGTCACCAAAAAAGGCAGTTTTCACTTCATTTCACTGCAGAGCTTACCCCTGTGCTACATTTCCTTCAGGTTTAGCAAAGGCAAGCCCCAGGGCCATCCTCAACTTTAATTACACAATGAGGTCCTTCTAGTTTGGTAATTTACAACACCAGCCATTGAAATGGACTGGCTGAGGCACTTAGTGCCATGGTTTAGTTAATTAGAAAGTGCTAGGTGCTGGGTTGGACTTGATCATCTTGAGATCTTTTCCAACCTGGTTAATTCTGTGACTTCACAATTAAACTGGGGAATACACAAAGTGACACTTCCATCCCAGCCTTTTGTGGACAGGGGACAATTCACTGTCTGCTTCATAGCTCTCAGCCCAAGACCAGATTTTCCTAAAACAGTTACATTTTCTCTGGAAAGCATTGGGGTTCAAACTTGCAGCTGCCTGCTGGGAATGCTTCATTTATGCACGAAGCAGCTCAGCCTGCTTAGACAGAAGAAACAGGCAGTGAGATGCAGACCCTTGTTTGAACACAGAAGTCTCCATAGATCTCTTAACTCTTTCTTGGGGGTTTGGGGTTTTTTTTGTTTGTTTGTTTCCTTTTATTTTGTTTTGTTTTGAACTAATAGCTAACAAAATGACAGACTTCCTCTGCATCATTGTGCCTGCCCAGAAGCTCTTGGGGGGAATTTGGGAGGCTACTGTGCAAGCCTGAGGAAACAAGCATGGGACAACCTGGGCTACAAGCATGACCAACTGTCTTTCCAAAGGCTATTTTCTTTCTTCTTCCAACAGCTGAAAACAAAATATTATTATCTTGTGAGTGTTATCTTAGAAATAAATAGCTTCTTGCTTTCTATGGCATTGCTCTCGTACACCTGTGACATCCACTACCTCTCTGCTAAGATCCCAACCAGATAAAAAGCATTAGAGTCACCAGTAGCAAATGGCTTTGCACCAGACACTGTTTCAGACTTATGGGACATCTTCCCCACCCCTCATCACTTCAGAAAACAAAGACTTTGATTCTCACACTGCAGTGATTGCATAGGGCCAGCCAAAAGCCGGGTGATCACTCACATCATGTTTGGAGATAGGATGTTGTCTTATATGGATGACAACAGAAAGGAGTGACATTCCCTTGCCATGCCTGGAAGGAACATGTTCCTCATAACACAATTTCCTGATCATCTTCAATTTGCTGCACTGAGAAGCTTTTCCCTGGTCAGCAGCCACATGCACCAAAACAGCACCTAAGTCTCTGTGGGAAACAAAAGGAGTTTCCTCCTCCTGCAGGTTAAAAGGAGGGTGCAGGCTGGACAGGAAACACACCACTCCAATAGGGTTTGACTGATTTTACTCACCAGTGGTCAGGCCACACCTTGAGTCCTGTGTCCAGTTCTGGGCCACTCCATTTAAGAAAGATGTTGAGGTGCTTGAAGGTGTCCAGAGAAGGGCAGCAAGGCTGGTGAGGGGCTGGAGCACAGCCCTGTGAGGAGAGGCTGAGGGAGCTGGGGGTGTGCAGCCTGCAGAAGAGGAGGCTCAGGGCGTCCCTCATTGCTGTCTATAACTACCTGAAAGGAGGTTTAGCCAGGTGGGGTTGGTCTCTTCTGCCAGGCACCCAGTGACAGAACAAAAGGACACAGCCTCAAGCTGTGCCAGGGCAGGTTTAGGCTGGATGTTAGGAAGAAGTCCTTCAGGGAGTGATTGGCATTGGAATGGGCTGCCTGGGGAGGTGGTGGAGTCCCCATCCCTGGAGGTGTTTAAAAGGAGGCTGGGTGAGGCACTTAGTGCCATGGGCTAGTTAGTTAGGTGGCGTTAGGTGATAAATTGGACTTGATGATCCTAGAGGTCTTTTCCAGTCTGGTTAATTCTGTGATTCTGTGAATGTGGATACAGTCACACACTTTAATATATGCCCTTGCCAGAAAACTGGGAATTTGTTTCCAAGAGGACAAAGGCCTCTGGGATGTGTCCTGACTCTCTGTGATCTGATCTGTGCTGTTGTCAATGATTTACCACAGCGTTTCCGAGGCTCCATGCTTCTCCCAGCAGTGCTTGCCCCACGGCATGCTGAGGCAGAAAGCTTCTGCTTGCAGCTGATCTATAGCAAACATTTACATATGGTAAAACGATGTGGAGGAGCCAGTGTCAGCTGCTTCCTCCTTTGATTCTGTCTCTAAGCTGGGTGGCTTTAACAGCACATCAGGCTGCAGCACATGGGGAGGTTGGGATATTGCCTTCCCAGAGGTAAGTCCATTCCCCCCCTCTTCCTAACTTTACCTATAGAAGTTATGGGCAAGCCAGCCCATCAATTTTGTCCTGACTTAAGGCATGTGCAAGCCATGCTTTCTGTAAACAGCTACTGGGGGGGGGAATATATTGGCAGCTGTCCAAAGCCCAAGCTCAGCATCATAATTCCTGCTCACAGGAACTGTTTGCACAATGGTTTTACTTTTACAGAAGATTCTTAAGCCTTCTTAAACTTCCTTACCAAAATTACTGTACTGGGTTTGGGCCCTTGCAATTGAATTCCCTCCACAGGATGATCTACAAGTGAGTATTTCCCCCCCTCAATCTTCTCCTTTTTCTTCATCACAATTATTTTTGCATTTGACAAGGTGAAGTTAACAAGTGCATGTGAATAACCCAATTTTCAACCCAAGCCAGATCCTCATACCTGAACAATGTTATTAACCTATACGAGTGTCACTTAGGCTTTGAAGGAAGGTAATAAACAAGTTACTTCTTTCTTTTTTTCTTTTTTTTTTTTTGTTTTTTTGTTTTTTCTAAAGCTATAGTGTCATTATAGGAAATGCTTGGGATTTTTTTGTTTTTTCTACAGCTATTAATTTCAGGCTTGTTCGAAAGGCAAATATGATTTAGAAGGATCAAAAAAAAAAAGTACCAGTGATAATTGGAACACAGAGACAAGGAGAAGGCAGAAAGAGGTGGGGGGGAGAAAAAAAAAAAACTGTAGCAGTGATACACTTAATTATGAAGGCTTATTCTGATAATCCCTTTTGAAAATGAACAAAGAGGAGATTTTTGATGTTTGATGAACTTATCAAACACGGCAGAATAATGAAGAGGTAAACGCAGGATCCAATCGAAGGTGAGCCAATTAAGCACTTTGTGAAGTGCTGAAGGATGCAACCCACAAATCCTCCTGTCAGAGCAACAAGACATCAATACATGCATGGCCTCCAGCTCCAGGTTTGTCTGCAGGCTCCTGTTGTTTTCCTGGGGACATGGTGGGTGTTTCACCTCGCACGCTGGCCTGCACCCATGGGCTCCCTTGCTGGCTTTCACTTAGCAAGTCTCCCTTCTACAGCCTCTGAAGAATCTCCAATGTGTTCCATACCTCTTCTAATTATCAATATTTCTCTTTGGACTGCGGTCTTGTAAGTAAGCCAGACTGCTCATTAGTTAATCACCAAAAATAATAACAATAATAACAAGGTTTTGGCTCAGAATAGCCTTTCAAAATGCTTCGAAGGCTGTGGCAAAAACAGAGTTGTGTTGACACACCACAGGCTGCTCCTCCAGACAAAGAAACCCATAATACAAATAAAGATGTAGGAGCAGGGACAGAAACAGAGAACAGAGCCCCTGGGCTGGGAGGCAAGAGAAGCATTTTCATGCTGTTGAACAATGATCTTCACTGCATCTGCAGAGGGGCTCATCCAAGGGCCACTGTACCACAGTACCCTTGCCATTTTCTGCTTTTAAACTCTTCCTTTAGGTTCCCGCCCCCCCCCCCCACCTTTCTTCCCAGAATTTATGCATTTCCTTTTAGAAATAGTCAGCCAACACCTTCCCAGAGTCAATGTGTATCTTGCCTTCTGCCATTTCCAAAAACCCTCAAAGCCCATGGGAATCAGACCCTGATTTTGTACTTGGCTGGGAAAATGCTGACCACGAATTCACAATGGTGTTAAAAAAGTGAGATCAATTGATTTCAGAACAGGCCCAAGGTGATAAACACCACAACTCCTGGAGCTTGTGATGTGCTGCTGAAAAGAACTANCTGGATGCCTTCCTGTGTGATCTGGCATAGGAGATCCTCCTCTGGCAGGGGGGTTGGACTGGATGAGCTTTTGAGGTCCCTTCCAGCCCCTGACATTCTGTGATTGTGAGTAATCCTGTTAAGAAAGAAACAAAACCAAACAAAAAACCCAAACAAAAAACCCACATGCAAACCACTCTCCCCAAACCAACCAACCAACCAAAAACCAGACAAAAAGAAAAACAACTTTTCTTAAATCTTGTTTCTTCTTGGCATTCCTTCTGTTTAGTCAGGGCACTTGGTCTCATACATGTGTTCTACTATTGCAATCTACCTATTGGAAAGAGCAAGGATCTCTTGGGAGAGCAGAAATCCCAAGACAAAAGCTTCAGGTGCTGCACCTGCTGCCCCTGATGGTGAAACTCCTGGATGGAGCATCCTGGGTAGTACAGCCAACCCTGCTATGGAATGCTTCCCATTTCCTACTGAATATGTTTCTCACACACACACACAGAGATCATTTTCCCCCTGCTAGCCTGCAGCCCTCCTTAAAACACATCTTCAAAGCCCTCAGATGGCTATTTCTTGCCCTCCTTAGAAGAAGCAGCAGAGATGTTAATTCTCCAGCTCCTATCGACTGTCAGCTGAGCCAGTGGTCAGAGTGGACAGATTGCTTCCCTTGCCAAGAGAAAAAAGTAAGACTCCAGTGTAATGTATTCATTTATCTTCAGATGTGCCTGTGATGAGGATGTACACACATTAATTATATATATTATACATATTCATCATTCTGAAGCATCCAGTAAACTCATCCAAGAATGATGGAGATGCTCTTCTACTAGAGAGGCTCTCACCCTGGTGTAAACTGGGGAATAAATTCATTTAAAGCAGCAGAAACAGCAAAATGCAAAATCAAGGGGAAATGATGGAAGAATCAGGCCAGGATATTTGCTCAAGACTTTCTTCCTTTTCCATCTCAGATTTAATTAAGTATCCCCTGATTCTTAATGCAAATATTCCAATGAAAAGAAATTAAGAAGCAGCCTCCATTCATCAGCTCCTGTTCTCAATTTCTTTTATCATTTCACATATGTCTCTCCCCAAACAGAATTTATCTTCCTGATAAATGATGATTTTGCTGACATGATTTTGCTTTCTGCTGAGTTTATATCCCTACACTTTTTGTTCCTTTCCTTATAATCCGTAAATTATTTGGCTTTTCACTCTTTCTACTTACTTTTTTCCTTCCCCTAGCTTAAAGAGCTGCAATTCTCATTAATAATCCATCAGAAATCTTGCAGGATCAGTGTTGTAATTAGTGGCTGTGTCCATCTAAGCCTGTTACATTCCAGGACAAAGCCTGTGTAACTGGAGAAAAATTTCATATTACTTCCAAAGTATAAAATTAGAGATTTCAAAACTCAGTCGCTCCAGACCCTCCTAAATTCATTTATGTGAACCTGGAGCAAAGCTTCTGAGCTACTGTCGATTTTGTCTCCAGCCCTCAACACAGGAAGGACGTGGACCTGATGGAGCAGGTCCGGAGTAGGGCCATGAAGACAATCAGGAGGGTTGGAGCAGCTCTGCTACAGGGACAGGCTCAGAGAGCTGGGATTGTTCAGCCTGGGGGAGAGAAGGCTCCAGGGAGACCTTAGAGCAGCCTTCCAGTAACTGAAGGGGCCCTACAGGAAGGCTGCAGAGGGACTGTTTACAAGAGCTCGTGGAGATAGGATGAGGGGCAACAGTTTGAAATTAGATAAGAGGAGATTTTTAGATTGGGTATTAGGAGAAAATTCATTACCATGAGGGTGCTGGAACACTGGAACAGGTTGCCCAGGGATGTAGCTGAGGCTCCACCCTTGGACATATTTGAGATCAGGCTCAACAGGGCAACCTGATCTAATGGAGGATGTCCCTGTTCACTGCAGGGAGGTTGGACTAGATGACCTTTGGAGGTCCCTTCCAACCCAAACCATTCTATGATTCTATGACTGAGGAGGTACAAAGTCTTTGGGCCACACACACACCCCCCTGATACAGATACAAGTGGCAGTTTTAATTGCTTTCTAGCCTGTGGAGCTGATGTCCTTGGGGGATACAGGTTAGGTGTTGATGGTGGTGTCCTCTCTCACGTGGCTCAGCACCGGTACCGGAGGCTGGTGCAGCCGGCAGAGTTCGCAGGGCAGAGATGTGCAGGGCATTTCTGGGATGAGCAAGCTTGCCGTGCTGGGACGCCGTGCACTGGACCCCCTAGCTGTGGGAAGGACTTCCAGTGCGAGGAAACAGGTGAGTGAACCAGGTGCAAATTCCTGCCAACCAGGCTGTGATCCTTTGTGGACAAACTCTGGGTGATAAAGTGCTTTGCCAACCAGCCAGCAGGATGGCGAACCAGTGCAAGAGAAAGCAGGAGCTCTCCCAATCAGTCTTTGGGGTTTTTTTCCCTCCACTTTGACAGAAATCCATCCATGTTAGGTTTAGAAGTGAAGAGAGAAGAAGGGTGGGTGCCACAGAAAAGGTTAATTTTTCAGTGGAACAAAGAGAGCAGAAATATTCTGCTGCAACTGCTGTGCTACCCGCTCACGCTCCCCTCCACGGGCACCTCTGCTCCCACAACGCACCGCTTCCTCCCCCTGCTACAGACATAGTTCAACCACTAATCAAACTGGCAATCTGTTGGGGTGATTTGTTTATTTTTAGCCATCCCCAGCTCTGAGGATTGGGAAATAGCAGGGCTGTTCTCTGAAAGTTTGACTAGCCTTGACGGATTTTTGTTTCTACACGAAGGACTCAAACTCCCGTCTTGAGCATTGAATGAAAATCCTGTTGAAATTTAAAGATGCACTTCCAGCTCTGTGAGAAGCTCCAGCAGCTGGAGCAGGCCAGCACCACTCCACTGAGCCAAGTGCAGCAGTACTGGTGCCCTCGTGACATGAATGTCATGTCAAGGTTTTCTCCTCACTCCCAGGAGCAAAAGCACACTCAGGTTGCCCTTCCTGCAAACATCCATTCCTGAGTTGTAATTACTCATAGAATCAGAGAGTCACAAAGTCATAGAATCGTTTGGGTTGGAAGAGATCTCTCTAAGATCAAGTCCAACCATCAACCCAACACCACTGTGGCTATTGAACCACGTCCCCAGGTGCCACAGCCACAGGTTTCTTGAGTACCTCCAGGTGTTCAATCATAGAGTCATTAAAGATGGAAAGGACCTCTAAGATCATCAAGTCCAGCTGTTAACCAAACACTACCATAACCAAGTTCTGAAGTCCCAAAGTGCAATAAACTCCCCCCAAATGCCTCTTGCAAAGGAAAAAGGCAAAATTGGGCTTTAACAACACAAAGCTGACTTTCCTAAACCAAGTGGAGAAGCTTCCTGTATCTTCCTCCCAAAAGTGCAGCTGGCAAAATCAGGATAGTGAGGTGATCTCTACTTGATTAGAGGGCTGGAGCAGCTCTGCTATGAGGACAGGCTGTAAGAGTTGGGGTTCTGCAGCCTGGAGAAGAGAAGGCTCCCATGAGACCTTAGAGTAGCCTTCCAGTATCTGAAAGAGGCCTACAGGAAGGCTGAGGAGGGATTATTTACAAGGTCTTGTAATGACAGGACAAGGGGCAATGGGTTTAAACTGGCAGAGGGGAGAATTAAACCGGGAGTTAGGAGGAAGTTCTTTGCAGTGAGGGTGGTGAGACATTGGAACAGGTTGTCCAGGGAGGTTGTGGCTGCTCCCTCCCTGGAGGTGTTCAAGGCCAGGTTGGAGGAGGCCTTGAGTGACCTGTACTAGTGGGAGGTGTCCCTGCCTATGGCAGGGGTTTGGAGCTGGATGATCCTTGAGGTCCCTTCCAACCTTACCATTCTATGATTATATGATTCCCATCTCATGAGAATCCAAGGGAGAGGCCAGCTTGGACTCTGCGCTGTACTCCAGGTTGCAAAGGAAAACAACCCCTCCAGGCAGCTGTGTTTAACAGCCAGCAGGACCTCCTGTGGCCCTGAGATGTGGGTGGGAAATGGCACAATGAGTGCAAGGTTTTGGGAAGGGCGGGTAAGTGATGGTCTGTCCCTGTGCGCTAGGTCGCTGTATTCAAAGGCATCTCGTGTGCAACGGAGAGACAGACTGCAGAGATGGGTCTGATGAGGGTAACTGTGAGGATGAAGATACTGAAAGCCCTTGTAAACATCTGCTCCCAATCCCAGGGGTTGAAAAAGCAGTCCAAGGGTGAGTAATAAATCAGCAGTTGCCACTCTCACAAACAAAACGGGATGAAGTTTTTTTATATTGCTCTTCCTTGGTAATAGCAGTGTGCCATGAATTGATAGGGTGCTGGATGAACCCCAAAGGAGAGCTGCTGCCCCACCCAACCACTGGGTGCAGTGAGAGAAGCAAGAAGGTTCATCTCAGTTTTGATTTCAAATCCTATCCTTGACCTTGGACTTCTTCCATCCACTCTGTACTTCAGTACTTCAGTTACAGAGACACTTTAAAGTGTCCTTTCTATGCACATGTAAAAGTCCATCCCAGTTATCTCACATCTTTCTTCAGCTGATAAAGACAATCTAGAGTGCACTGGGTTGGAAGGCACCTCTAGAGGTCATCTAGTTTAACTCTCAGATATTAAAGGAAAGAGTAGACTTTGGAGATGCAGAATCCTGGTGGCATTCATCATTGAGGGGAAAATTTAACTCCAGGAGTTAGGACTTCATAGGACAGATTCAGAGCAAGAAGCCTGAGCTCCACATGAACACATGCAAGGTTAAACACATCTATCCATTAAGAAGATTTACCATGCTCAGTTTCTAATTAATTAATTAATTAAAGGAGGAATCCAGAATTAATTTAAAGTAAAATTGTCACGCCATTCTAATTTAAAATCTTGTGTTTGGAGAACATGGCCAACAGTATGAGGATGGAGATCATTTTCCTACCATCTCAATCCAACATTCTCTGGAGTCCAGAAGACAAACAGCTCTGGGCCAGATCCATCCTAGATGGGAGAATCCATGTAAAGCTTTTTTCCAAGACATGAATTAATTTTCACCAAGCACCACATTCAATGCTGCTCTGTGATGTGCTTCTCCTGTAGACCAAGCAAAAGCAACACCATTTACTATCTTAGTCTTAAAGAGGATTCCCTGTTGTGAGGAGCAATGCTGCTGTCTAGCTTGAATAATGTTTCCATTTTGGGCCCTGGAATTGCAGAGAACATTAAGCAATAGGCAGGATTTCAGCAGGGAACAGCTGTGATGGCTGGAGAGAAGGAATAAAGAGGAACAAGGAAAGGGTCAGTGAGAGGCTTGGCAAAGCACAGACTGCAAGTACAGGGAAGGTTCTAACTCCCATTATTAAAATAAAGGAGATGAAATTAAAATAGAAGGCAATTACAGGGGATGCCTAGAAACAATACGTGACAGTGAGATGCATTAGGCTCAGCAGGGGACCTGGAGCAATTCCAGGACTTTGGGACTAAATAATGACCTTCCAGTACCTGGAAGGGGCCTAAAAGAAGGTTGCAGAGGGACTGTTTCCAAAAGTCTGCAGTGGCGGCATGAGGGGCAGTGGTTTGAAATTAGAGAAGAGGGCATTTAGGTTGGATGTTAGGAACAAGTTCTGCACCATGAGCGTGGTGAAACACTGGAACAGGTTGCCCAGGGAGACAGTTGAGGCCACATCCCTGGAGATATTCAAGGTGAGGCTCGACAGGACTCTGGGCAACCTGATCTAGTTGAGGATGGCTGACTGCAGAGGGGGTTGGACTGGATGACCTTTGGAGGTCACTTCCAACCCAGATTATTCTGTGATTCTCATAACTGTACTTGCTGGGATGAATGAGACAGTTTAGCTGATCTCCTTTTAACATGAATCCCAGCCAATATCTTGTAAGTAAAACAGCTGTCCCCTATTAGCTCTGTGAAGGAGATAACAAACCCAACCCTCAGATTTTAGATGCTATCCAAATTCCAAGTCAGAGACCTGAGGATATGCAAGTTGCAGTGTTAGGAGAACAGAAACAGTGACAGAGACCCCTGGGGAACTCAACCTACAGATAAACTTTCTGGCTGCCACCTCTTTCCAAGGTACAACATCCTAACACAGGAAGGGAGACAGTATGTGTATGACCCTAATTTTTTTGGAGGCCGCTGTGAGCACGTCTACAACGGGGAGTGGAGAGAGCTGAAGTACGACGCCGCTTGTGAGCGTCTCTACTACGGCGACGATGAGAAGTACTTCCGCAAGCCTTACAACTTCCACACCTACCAGTTCCTAGTAAGTTCTTAGGGAAGGGTGGCCACACTTATTTAGTGAAAGCACAAATATAGGCTGGGTG
>VWYK01042765.1:0-15404 GCA_013399775.1 Semnornis frantzii | reverse complement strand
TGACGCCAGGAATTCAACTTTCCAGACACAAAAGTAGCACTGAGCTAGAACATACCTGATGCCAAGGAGCTCATAATTGCCATTAATTCAACCACAAGTTAAGTGCATTTCAGGTAGTATTAAAAGGTTGGATTAATACTACAACAGCAAAGGCAGTCAGTGGAGAATAAAAGTCCTGACTGCTGACCCAAGCTCTGCCCATCAGAATGGCTGGGGTGGGTTGGGGGGGAGGGAAGGTGCAATGGCATGAACAGAGATCAAAATAATGTGGGTCCTGAAGGTCTTGGGTTTCCCCTCTTGTGCCAATGCTGCTACTTCAAAGTGGAGATGTTCTTGTGATTAGCTTCAGCCAGGTTTTTAATTACTCTTGCAGTCTTGCTTGCAAAGAGCCCTGAAACAGAGCAGTGACTGCTACCTACATATAATAGACTTTTTATATTCTTCCTAATCACATCTATTCCACCAACAGCTATTATGTGCAGTCAATTAAACATGCAGTTAAAACACTTTAAATTGCATACCGTGGGCCATGCTAAGTAAACAAATGATTAGAGGGTTCCTAAAATGCAAATTCCTAAGGTAAAGGAGCAATTATGGCAGGAGGAAGTATTTGAGTTCATGACATATTGACCATATCAGCTTTTCTGGTGGCTCCTTCTGCCTTAATGTGAGCGTTGCTGACACAATAGACACAACTGCAAAATGGTTTGTTTTGGTCAATGCCTAATTGCTTGCAGCTTTTAGATGCTGAGGGTTTGACTTAATGGATTGTAATGGGTCAGAAGGGAAAATGAGGCTTTCTGCATGCCCTCAAGACTACACAGTATTCTGGAAAATAAACTTTTTCTTTACATATTTTCTCTGTACCTGTCTTTGCCTTTGTGCATCATTCCAAACTGATCTGTGTCTTTTATTTTCTTTTCCTTTTCTTTTCATTTCTCCTTTCCTTTCCTTTCCTTTCCTTTCCTTTCCTTTCCTTTCCTTTCCTTTCCTTTCCTTTCCTTTCCTTTCCTTTCCTTTCCTTTCCTTTCCTTTCCTTTCCTTTCCTTTCCTTTCCTTTCCTTTCCTTTCCTTTCCTTTCCTTTCCTTTCCTTTCCTTTCCTTTCCTTTCCTTTCCTTTCCTTTCCTTTCCTTTCCTTTCCTTTCCTTTCCTTTCCTTTCCTTTCCTTTCCTTTCCTTTCCTTTCCTTTCCTTTCCTTTCCTTTCCTTTCCTTTCCTTTCCTTTCCTTTCCTTTCCTTTCCTTTCCTTTCCTTTCCTTTCCTTTCCTTTCCTTTCCTTTCCTTTCCTTTCCTTTCCTTTCCTTTCCTTTCCTTTCCTTTCCTTTCCTTTCCTTTCCTTTCCTTTCCTTTCCTTTCCTTTCCTTTCCTTTCCTTTCCTTTCCTTTCCTTTCCTTTCCTTTCCTTTCCTTTCCTTTCCTTTCCTTTCCTTTCCTTTCCTTTCCTTTCCTTTCCTTTCCTTTCCTTTCCTTTCCTTTCCTTTCCTTTCCTTTCCTTTCCTTTCCTTTCCTTTCCTTTCCTTTCCTTTCCTTTCCTTTCCTTTCCTTTCCTTTCCTTTCCTTTCCTTTCCTTTCCTTTCCTTTCCTTTCCTTTCCTTTCCTTTCCTTTCCTTTCCTTTCCTTTCCTTTCCTTTCCTTTCCTTTNCTCCCTTACTCTCCCTTTACTCTCCCTTACTCTCCTCGAATCTCCTCGAATCTCCTCGAATCTCCTCGAATCTCCTCGAATCTCCTCTCCTCTCCTCGAATCTCCTCTCCTCTCCTCAAATCTCCTCTCCTCAAGTTTTTATGGGCACACACCTGTGTTGATGGGCACACACATGTTTTTATCTCTTCTCACGTGTGTTACTGGACGGTCACAGCTGGACTTGTCTTGAAAATGCTGTCTAGGGAAACCTTTGTAGTGTTTTGTTTCAGATCCACTAGTGCCTGCTTAAATCTTGAAGAAACAAATTAACGGCCCAGGAGCTGTTTCCCTTGGATCAGCAGAAAAGTTTGGTAGGTGCAGAGTTTCTCTGTGCTAATAATCAAATACAGGAACAAGTCCCCAGCGCCACGCAAAGTAATGAAGCCTACGGACCCTGGAAATAATTCAGTGAGCTAACAGAGGATCTACCCACTGGTGGCTATTAAACACAAAGTTCACATGCTGCCTACAGTTTCTGAGGTCCCAAAACCACAACTCAGCCAAAACCTGAAGGAGAACTGAGGAGCTGTGATGCTCTGCTCTGCCCTTGCTACGTCTGTGCTTGCAGAACGCGGCAAAGGGTGAGATGGTCCTTGTGGTCCTGACCCCCACCCTGCAGCTCTGCTTCTATCATGTTTCATGCTTCTATCATGTTTCATGCTTCTATCATGCTTCATGCTTCTATCATGCTTCATGCTTCTATCATGCTTCATGCTTCTATCATGCTTCATGCTTCTATCATGGTTCTACCATGGTGCTATGGTTCATGGCTATGCCAGGCTGGACTTGGGTCCACAGATGGGGCTGTCCATGCTCAGGTACCTCACACACATTTTGCTATGTGAAGTTAGCAGCTGCTTTTCTGTCCTGGGGGTCTGTGAGCTCTATGTTATCTCTGAAACACAGCACATTTGGTCTGTTTTCTTGTGCCTGCAGCAACCAGACAAGTAAACTTGATGCATAAATCAGGGAAACTATTGCCCTTTAGAGTCCAGACAGCAGGGCTGTGTCTTTGCATTGCTACAACATATATGCTTTGCCCTCAGCATCTTTTGTCTCTTCCCAAGTGGAAAGTAGCATGCAATGTGTTAAAGCATCATTTTCCTTTGCACTAAGGCATGCTGTGTATGTTGAATGAATTTTATTCATATAAGGAACTGACTCAGATTTCTTAAACTGATATTCATTTCAATATTACTAAAAGGTCTCTATAAAATGTTTTCAATTTGATTTTGAATCCTCCACTTTCTAACAAATGTTTGGGTTTTTTTCCTTCTTTCTTGTTATTCAAGATTTAGGAGGAAATTCCTTTGCACTTCTACCCCTAACAAATTATTGGCAAATTATTTCTACCCCTAACAAATACATTGGCATTATTTTATTGACATTAATTCCAGATTTCTTGCAGCTCACTTTCTTTCTGGTGCTGTGCTCTTGGCTTAGACTTATCTAGAAAACCAAAATTAGAGGAAGAGTTGGAGCTCAGAAAAAATATTCATTGCTACACTAATTACATCTAAAAATAATTATTTTTTCGTTTACAGATCACATAGTGCAAAAATTCCTCCAGAATAAAAAAAAAACCCAAAACCTAAAATAAATCCCCAACACAGTGGTTGGAATAAAAGAGTTGGTTACATCTCAGCTTTATTGGGATGCACATTGTGATTGCATCAAGCCAGATCCTCAGCTAGGGAAGATTAGCAAAGTTGTATTGCCTCCAGTATCCACTACTTTAGCCAGAAAGAAAGAAATCTTTGGCTATTTTATTGTATGTATAAGAGAAATAAAATTAGAGGGTGGTTTGGGTTTTTTTTAAGCATCATTGCTTAGGGATGGGGGAGAAAAAAAAAAGGCAAAAACTACTGGCTGAAAATATTTCCAGTCAGAGAAGTAATTCACTCCAGGGCAGATATCTCACCAAGTCCATTCAGCAAAAGCATAGCTTGGTGGTTCACTTCAAACTGTGGGGATGCAGAATCAGAGATTCACTTTGGTTGGAAATGACCTCTAAGATCATGGAGTCCAACTGGCAACCCAGTACCACCATGGCCATGTCCTGAAATGCCATGTCTACAGGATTCTGAACCTTCTGAGAATGGTGACTCCACCACCTCCTTAGGATGGGACGGAGACTGCAGTGATAGGGGAAACTGTGCAGTGGTTGTGGAAGCTGTGCAGTGATTGTGGAAACTGTGCAGGGGTTGTGGAAATTGATGCTCAGAGCTCTGCTGTGAGGACAGGCTGAGAGAGTTAGGGCTCTGCAGCCTGCAGAAGAGAAGGCTTCCAGGAGACCTTAGAGTAGCCTTGCAGGATCTGAAGGGGGCTGCAGGAAGGCTGGGGAGGGACTATTGACAAGGTCTGGGAATACCAGGACAAGGGGCAATGGGTTTGAAGTGTCAGAGGGGAGATTGCAAGTGGATGTTAGGAGGAAGCTGTTTGCAGTGAGGGTGGTGAGGCACTTGCACAGGTTGCCCAGGGAGATTGTGGAGTTGAGCTTCCCTAAGTGAAACCAATGCTGCTTCTTGGCTTGCAGAGAGACTGTTTACAAATGCCTGCAGTGACAGGACAAGGGGCAATGGCTTTGAACTAGAGAAGAGTAGGTTTAGANCTATGATTCCATGATTCTATGATTCTATGGTTCTATGATTCCATGATTCCATGATTCTATGGTTCTATGATTCTATGGTTCTATGATTCTATGGTTCTATGGTTCTATGGTTCTATGTTTCTATGATTGTATGGTTCTATGATTCCATGATTCTACAATTCCATGATTCTACAATTCCATGATTCTACAATTCCATGATTCTACAATTCCATGATTCTACAATTCCATGATTCTTAAAGCCCCTGTGAGGTTAGAAATACAGGCTTAAGCAAGGCAAGACAAAGAGGAATATGAATGAGAAAGACAAAAGCATAACCTTGTGTGTGCAGTGTTATCTCTTCAGCAACTCCATTCAAAGAATTTCAGGAGGCAACTCTTGAAAATGTACTCTTGTAAATGTTTCCCTGTTTAAAAGGAATAGGCAGCTCCTCACAAGCCCATGAGAATTAATTTGGTATGCAATGTAACTAGCTTCAGCAAATTAAGGAAATCATGTGTGGCATTCTTTTGTGAGGAGGAAAAAAAATCATCCACATTCACCACTCTGCTTTTCCTTTGCTCTCCATTTTCAGGCTCTCTACTTTGAAAAGCCACGTGGGTCATATCTAAATACACATAGACTCCTCTGATCAAGCATCTTTGCCTTCTTTCAGGTAGCAGCAGCAGTAAGTAACTGATGTGAGCAATCCTTGCAGAGCTACAATAGGCATAAAATGCTCTGGAAGCACCCAGGGCTGTGGCTATGGGAGCTTGAATTCACCTCCTTACTGAGCAGCCTCCACCCTGCACATTCCTTGTGTGTCCAGTTTGAGAATTCTCCATTTCCCTATCTCATGGTACCACTGAAATCTGGTGATGAATGTGAGGTGCTTAGGTGAGTATGTGATGGACAAATGAAAGGAAGGTTAAAACTCTTTATTTCATTAGAGCTCTTTATTGCATTAGAGTTCTTACTTCATTAGAACTCTTTATTTCAGTAGAACTCTATTTCATTAGAGTTCTTTATTTTGTTAGAGGTCTTTATTTCATTAGAACCCTTTATTTTGTTAGAACTCTTTATTTTGTTAGAACTCTTTATTTTGTTAGAGCTCTTTATTTCATTAGAACTCTTTATTTCATTAGAGCCTTCAACTGCCACTCCACACTAAGAAAATGGGAGAACTATAGAAGGCACTCACCCGATGTTATCTCACAAGCAGATGTTGAAAGAACCACAAGTAAGCAGTTTAAAATATTCATGAACACATGTGGTATGTTTGCATTGGTAAGCCCAGGTTGTTTGAGCTAGGAAACATTTTTAGCAAATCATTTTATTTATAACTCCTGTGCAAGCATTCCAGCCATAGGTGGTCTGTAAATTCCAGGAGACACCATTTAAAAGGGAATTCTTTAACTTGAAAAATTAAAAGTCATAGTATCCCCTTGAGGTGCTAGATACTGCTCCAGCCGGTACCAAGTGTTAATCTTTGGAGAGGTGAACTCATTTTTGTTTTGACACTGAGATAATGCTCTATGATTTCACAGTGAAAACATTATCTGCTCCTCCTCTCTCTCCCTTCAATAAAGTTTTACAAGCAATAAAAAGGCCTCAAATCAGCTATCTTCCTGTTGCTGCCTTTGAATCTTTCCTTTTGATGCCTACCACACAGAAACCTCCCTGGTGAGTTATTGCAAGGAACAATTTAATACCACTTCTTGGGTTTAGGTATTTAGTCTGAGCTACAGAGCCTGGGGGATAGGCAGATGCTGGGAATGGCACACTTGTTAAAGGCAAGAAGATTCCCAGGCGTGAGAAACTCCAGGTTAAACCTGGATTGGAAGCAACTTTTTCTTTCAGACTCCTGGACGTTGGCTTCTCCTGACTTGCTGCCTTTGGAGGCTGATAACCTGCTTTACACCCATGCCTGGGTGCCAAAGCAAGAGTGGAAGGTCTGTGGTGGTTTGTAATAGGCTTCACTCTAACTGTCTAATGACACCAGTGATGAGGGAACTCCCACTTCCTACTCTAAATAACTCTCTTGGGGATGATCCAGTTTGTTCTCAGCCATGCACCATGTCCTTTCTTTCTAACCAGTGTAGCTTTCCTCCTAAAGCAGCAATTAGGAGAAACATTGCCAATTAGCTAATTGCATTTCTCACAGTTGCCTCTCTACAGATTGCCTTATATGTCATAAACTTCTCTCTGCTTTCCAAATGGCTTATCTCGGAAGCACTTTTTATAAAGCAGAGTGTTCATTTATATTTTAATTCCAGGAAAGTTGCTGGCTTTCCTGTTCCAGCCTGCACAGAACAATGCACCCAGCCACGTTTCCTCGTGGGCTTTGCTAGCCCTGTGCTCACAGAGACCTGAGCAAGAGCCTCAGCACCCTCCAGCTCGGGAAATCCCTGTTGCTTTTGCACGGAGGAGAATATCCACAGTGACACATCTCCATAGTCATGCTGAATCTAGGCCCCCTTGAGCATCCTCTCCTGCCCACCATCAGGAACAGGATGTGGCTCTATATGGCCTATGAGAGCTGCAACTACCCAAAATGGCAATTTTTGTCTTATTAGGCTCTCAAACTGTTAGCTGGAGTGCATCAGCCATGTTAGTCACTTCCTCCCCTTCATCCTGGAGCCTGTCACAGGAAAGGAGTAACAATGTGCCCTTGTAAAATTCAGCCCTCAGGTGGTGGGTGACACAGGGCAGTGGTGGCACATTGCACTGGGATGCTTTCTTGGGCATGGCTACCCAGAGGTGGAGCAGAAGCAACGGTGGGAAAGCCAAATCTGAGGGTGTTATGGAAGGGTAATTAACTGATGTGAGATATTATTTATAAAGATTAATATTGCTTATTGATATTCAATACTCAGAACTCTCACCACCCCCACCACTAATTTTAATAATACTCAGTCATGGAAACTTTATATAGATAATAACACAGGAGCTGGAAATAACTATCAATGATATCTAACATTGATTGAAGTGGCAGAGAAGGTTCCTGTGGTCACTGCACTGCTGGCAGTCAATACTCCACTTGCCCACTAGGTGGAGGCAGTGAGCTCCTCTCTGCTGATGGCAGAAGGCAGTGGTGAGTTACAAGAGGCTTTAGGTACTCACAAAACATCTCCTGCCTGGCAGGGCTGGCTACAGCTTCAGACAGCACCCAAAGGCTCTCAGGGAATTCTGTTACTGCCCTGTCAGCTGCTGAGACTTCTGATTCTTCCCAGGCTGCAGACATCTGACCTGGTCCTGATCTCCTCTGGATCATCTGTGTATGTCCAGGACTTCTCCGCTTGGCAGGAGGCTTTCAGGTGCAGGCAGGATGCAATGCCATGAGCGGTCTGGGCACTGTGTCACCCTGGCTGTGCAGGCTGATTGTGTGCAGGCATTTAGAGCCTGTTCCTGGGAAATTCTTGGCAAGCAGTTTGCAGGCAGCTCAGGATGCAATAAGGCAGCAACGAGCAGCAAGCACCAGTACAACAGCAGAGCACAGATCTAAAGGCAAAGCAGGGATACAGGGGAGAGTACAGATGCAAGGGCAGAGCCCATTATGTCACCTGCTCATCTCCTTTTATCAATACAGTCCAAGACTAATGAGCCTTTGGACACAGAACAGCCTATCAGAATGGCAGTTAGCCAAGCCTGACCACATGAAGTGAAGCCATAGATTTGCTTTACACTTTTTAGGGCAGAACACAACCTTGCATAAGGCAGGCACAAGCCAAGCCTGTGTACCTCATTTACCACAGGATGCAGAACAAGTCTGGGCAGGCCACAGTCCTCAGACTCAATGGCTTCAGGTTCTTTGTCCTCTGTCCCATGGTTGCTTCTCCCCAAAACAGAAGGAGGGAGAGCAGGGAAACATGCCTGGGCAAGCCAGGACATGGGTAAGCCTATTTTGGCCTGCTTAGGGCTACCACAACAGAGAGGATGTTCAAGCTGATATCATTTAGACTGTCTAAGATTAACTTGAATTCATAGGCAACCTTGTATCTTCTTGGTCCAGTACAACGAGAGCTGTGGTTGCACTGCTGCAATGTTCACAGCCTGGGGCTGTAAGAATGTGGTAAGTTGACACCTGTCCTGCTTCCACTCAGGTCTGTTTACAACTCTGCAGACTGTGCTGCAGAGAAATACACCCATCCTTTGACTTCCCATGGGCATCAACCAGTTCTCTGCAGTTCTAACTGGGCTGAGCCAAGGACTGAAGCAGAGGGATTGAACTAAAGTGCCACAACATTTAAGCTTCTACTTAAATAATATGAATTAAGCTTTGTGCACAATACAGTCTAGTATGTGCTGCAAAGGGATTTTCTTTTGATGAGCACCTACAAGTAGGATACATTTTTCAAACTAGACCAGTGTTCAGAGGGAAGATTTGAATTCCCACCAAGCCCAAGCCAAGCTGTAATGAAATCCAAACCTGGGAGGACTTCTGAGAGGATGGTTGTGTGAGGGTTGGTGACATGGAACTGCAGGGAGCTGGGGAAATTAGACCTTCATTCAGGTAGAAAATGGAGAACATCTACTCTGCCTTGACCAGTTTGACTGTTGCCTCCAATGGAAACTATTGGCCTCTCCATGGCTTATTTCTTCTTTCTGGACCAGATAAATTATGCAACTATGAGGGCAGATCAAGAACCTAGAATCACAGAATAATAGAATGGTAAGATTGGAAGGGACCTCAAAGATCATCTAGTTCCAACCCCCTGCCATAGGCAGGGACACCTCCCACTAGCACAGGTCACTCAAGGCCTCCTCCAACCTGGCCTTGAACACCTCCAGGGTGGGAGCATCCACAACCTCCCTGGGCAACCTGTTCAAGTGTCTAACCTCACACAAGGAATTGTAGAGCAAGAAATGGATAGAAACCAAGTGCCAGATATTGTTGCTTATCATCGCAATCCATCACAAGTCCATATCCTGTGAGAACTGGAGGAGGTAAACTTCTTTATTCCACCCAAGAATGAACATAAACAGTCTTCTTTAGCTAAGCTGTCCACAGACATATCCTTTAATTCCAGGAAGAAGCTTTGTGTTTTCTGGAACTGTAGTACCTAACCTTTTTTACCTCCTTGTACCCTATCTTTTTTGATTGCTTTTTAGTGGCAAAGATATTTTCTGATGGTTTGCATTAGCTCAGCTCCTGCCAATGTTTCAGTGCAATCACAAAGTCCTGCACATACTTACAAGGATAGGCTTGTGCTGCCTTTCATCTGAAGCCAAAAGGGTTTTAATTTAGTTATCTCTTTAAAAGCAGTCTTCCCTTTCCTCCTTTGCTGCTTCACCAAAATGGAGCAGGCAGGAATTTTTTTTCAGCCAACTCTCATTCATGAGCTGCTTTGTAGTAGCTGCTACAGACAACCAAATCCAAAGCCCATTGAAAGAAACACACAGACACACAAAAAGAAGAATCCCATTGGGTCTTGGATCATGCCCAAATATCTTTCTGGACCTTTATGTGAGTTTTGGGCATTTCCATAATATTTATAAATTCATATCAGTCCTTGGCTGGCTGAAAGCTAAGCTTCCACATTTGCAGAGGCTGTGTTCTTTATGCAGCTGGGTAAAAAGTTCTGGAGGCCATACTGAGGTTTCTAAAGGCAGAAGAGAAGGCATTAAATTCAAATCTGTTTGTTAAGAGGTAGAGTTTGGCATGTGCCTCCTACCCAGCCTGCAGGAGGAGCATCATTCACTGCTGGAGCTGCCCAGCTTGGTGCTGCCAAGGCCAAAGTGCTGCTACCTCTCCAGACCCATTCCTATGCCTTTTATGCACATATTTACCCCAGGCCAAGATGATACAAAAGGTTGTATCATCCCCACAAAGGGGGTGGAGAAGAACCAGTGCTGGGTCCTGTGTATTTCCTTCCATTTTCTTGTTCTATCCAAGCTGGGGGGAGGAAGGAGAAGTGAAGCACAAATGGAGATGATGGAGGTGAGAAACTGTCCTCCTGTGTACCACTGAGATAAACTGTTCACATCTCCCATAGGCCAACTCATAAAGGGAGCTTGCTTGCAGAAATTCTGTTAGTACAGAGTCTTGGTAGCACTGAGCTACCACACACCCAGTGAGAGGCACTCAGCTGTAAAACCCAGGAAGGTTCTCTTATATTTGTGTTTTTTACTAAATTGGGAGAGACTTCAAACACCATTTTCAAGAACCAGAGGACACCAAAATTGGGAGAGATTTTAAACATCATTTTCAGGAACCAGAAGACACCAAAATTGGGAGAGATTTAAACATCATTTTCAGGAACCAGAGGACACCAACATCTGCCTGAGAACAAAAGGATGCCATCGTTTGCAGGATGAGAGGGAAAAGAATTGTCCTTAAAAGCATGGTGTAAGCACCCTGCTAACTCTCCTCATCACAGCCTAGACTCTGTTCCTTGCTCCCCCAGGTCCAGTTTCCCAGATTTGCAAAGTCAGGAGTTACTCACATCTTGGCTTGGCTGAGACAGCTGAAGGCTGTGAGGCAATCCAGGGAGACTTGGACAGACTGAGAGCTGGGCACAGAGGAACCAAATGAGGTTCTACAGGGACAAGGGCAGAGTCCTGCACCTGGGGAGGAATAATAAACTGCAGCAGTACAGGCTGGGAGGTGATCTGCTGGAGAGCAGCCCTGTGGAGAGGGACCTGGGAGTGCTGGTGGAGAACATCCATGGGCAGCAATGTGCCCTGGGGGCCAAGAATGCCAATGGGATCCTGGGGTGTATTAGAAGAGTGTGTCCAGTAGAACAAGGGAGGTTCTCCTCTGCCTCTGCTCTGCCCTGGTGAGACCTCATCTTGAGTACTGCCTTCAGTTTTGGGTTCCCCAGTTTCAGAGGGACAGGGATCTGCTGGAGAGGGTCCAGCAGAGGGCTCTGAGGATGATGAGGGGACTGAGCACTGCCTGGTGAGGAGAGGCTGAGGGACTTGGCGCTGCTTAGGCTGGAGAAGAGAAGACTGAGAGGGAATTTAATCAATATTTCTAAGTATCTGAGGTCTGGGGGTCAGGAGTGGGGGGACAGGCTCTACTCACTTCTGCCTGGCACAGGACAAGGAGCAATGGATGGAAGCTGCAGCACAGGAGGTTCCAGATCAACACAAGAAGGGAGCCCTTCTTGACTGGAAGGGTCCCAGAGCACTGGCACAGGCTGCCCAGAGAGGTTGTGGAGTCTCCTTCTCTGGAGCCTTTCCAGGCCTGTCTGGATGTGTTCCTGTGTGCCCTGAGCTGGATTGTCTGGTCCTGCTGTGGCAGGGGGGTTGGACTGGATGAGTTCTTTGGGTCCCTTCCAACCCCTGACATCCTGTGAGCCTGTGATTTTTGGTTTGGATGACAAATTGCCCTCTGTTCCTGGGGTATGTCACTAAATCACTCGGTGCCACGTCCGGCGTGAGTTGGCCTTTCCAGGCGCCCTGCGCTCCAAGGAGGGAGCCGCTCGTCGCAAAGCCTCAGCAGTGTATCTGGGCATTTAGCAGGGAGATTAATACTAAAATACTCAGCTACCCAATGAACTTATTAGGATAATGCCACGACTTGAATCTAGATGTTAGAGTTCACTTAAAGTTCACTGACTATTACGGGTCTGATGGTACAGAGAATAGCTTAATCTTATCGTGGGAAAACTAAAATCACGTAGGGGAAAATTAGGCAAGACATGGAGGATAAACTTCCATTCCTCTGAGAGATACCACGAGACATGCCAAAAAAGGCAGAAAAGGAACCATTTACTTCCAGTGCAGTGGGAAAGGCTGTGCTGTTACCAACACACAGAGCAGCCATTTGAAATCCTGAAGTGTGTTGCAGACCTTTTGCAGGAGCGGAGAGGGCAGAGGGAGCTGCTCAGCAGTTCGGACGCACAATGCGGAGGGGAAAGCAGAGCTTCAAAAGACAGCTCTGGTTTTGCAGGCTAAAGATTCCTTCTTCCTTTACTGACAGGACCTTTCTGTGCCTTAAGAGGAGACCTCCCACACCTTAAATTGCTGCACTGAATGGATTTACATTCTCCTTTATCCTTTGCATTCCAGCTCCTGCCCTTAGCCTTGTGATTGTGTGCATGCGACTCCGGCGGCTGCATGTCTCAGGCAGCTCAAGTCCCCCTCACCAATAAAAAAACCCTGAACCAAACCCATAGGGGGGGAAAAAAAAAGGATCCTCATTTATCTCCACTGCTACTGCTTCCCCAAGCGACATTAAACTTGCAGAAGAAAGCATTTGAGAGAAAGTTGGAGCTAAGCAAAGCTGCACAAGGCTCTTTGGTTTCACTCCTCTGGAGAAGAAAAGCATAGCTCTAGGCAAGCAGGAGCTTGTTGAGCTGTAAGCAATGTTACCTGCTTAAAGGCAGGTAAAATCTGGCATAAGCTGTTAATCCATCATTCAAGTTTTCACATGCCAAACTCCTGTAAATGTTTTTCTACCACATCCTGTCTCCTCCTTCCCCAGCTGAAAAATAATAATAATAATTTTGGAAGGGCATGAATTAAGCCTGTCAGTCTTCTTTTTTTTTTCTCCTTTTTTTTCTTCTTTTTTTTTCTTTTTTTTTTTTCTTTTTTACTTTTTTCCCTTTTTTCTCTTTTCCTTTTATTTTATTTTTTTCCTTTTTTCCTTTTTTTTTTCTTTTATTTCTTTCTTCTTCTCCTTAAACTACATCATACAAACTCCCTGTCTCTTGGAGGACTCCATTGTGCACTCCTAGTCAAGGAACAAAATTCACCATGACCTCAATTTGAAGTGAGACCCTCAGTTCCCTTCCAAGAGAGGAGAACTAAGCCTTCTTTCTGCCCATATCATATTCTTGGCTATCAGGATGCCACTCAGGTCAGCTCCTAGTGACCCAGATGGGGCTTTCCAGCAAGAGATCCTCAACACATTCACCACAGGCAGAGGCAATGGAGAAAGGGAAAGGGAGAGAGGGGTTGATACTGCATACAAAAAAATAGGGCAAGGCCAGATTTGAGTAATCTCAGCCTCAGCAAGGAGAAGTGTTGACAAAAGAGTCAGCCTGCTGCCAAGGCATTCTTCTGGATGAGCAGCCCCTGACAGCTGGTTTCAGCAGGGCCAGCAGTGTGAGGGCTCTCTCGCTGTGCCGGTGCTCGTTTGGGCAGCACTGATGTTGCATCCATTGGACCTTCCCATCACCTGCTTGTGTGTGCATGCAAGCACTTCATGGCCTCTGAGTAAAAGGGAAAATGAGTTGGTTGGTTGCTTGCTTTCCCTATGAATAACAGGGATTTTGTGAAGGGAGCACAGATAGTGCTCGTTGCTCTGAACTCATGCATTGTTTCAGAGCCTCTCTTGCTTTCTGACTGCATCACTGATGGTTTCCACACTGAGACCAGCAACCCAGTGGCTTTAGACAGATCCCCATTATCTCCCTACCATTACCACTGCAGCAGGCTCCATTTCCCTTTGCAAGAAGTTGAGCCTCACAGCAGAGGTGCCACACAAGCCCAGAGACAGCCTCTACCTTCTCTGTGCTGGTTACCACATCCCAGGTGTTGCAAGCTCTCTGCTTCACAGCTCACCTCTCCAGATGCAGGTAGCAGCTGAAGCACAAAACACCTGGACTTAGCAACACAATTCTGCTGCAAGCCAGACACTAACAGAAATACACAGCTGTAACAAAAAATCTAAACTCCTCAGTGCACCTTAAACCCTGAGTTTCTTTGTCACTTCTTAGCATTCCTTGGTCAGAATCCTCAAGGGTGCTTGTGATGTGTCCACCTGCACAGAGCTTCCCAGCCCTCCCACAGCCTCATTTCTCTTTGCTACAGGTCTCCTCTCCCTCTCCCTCTCCTCTCCCTCTCCCTCTCCTCTCCCTCTCCCTCTCCTCTCCCTCTCCCTCTCCTCTCCCTCTCCCTCTCCTCTCCCTCTCCCTCTCCTCTCCCTCTCCCTCTCCTCTCCCTCTCCCCTCCTCTCCTCTCCTCTCCTCAAAATAATCCCTGTGATTATGTTTCCTTCATCTCTGATCCTAAATGGCATCACCAGTGTTGCCTAGATTTCAGGGATGTGATCTGGTATTTGCTATCACATTTGCCAGGCAGGTAGATTTCACTGGGGGTGCTCCACAACTAGTGGCACTTCCAAGTGCTCACAGCATCACCTGTGATGACCTTCTGCTACTACAAAGAGACAAAGACAGCAGAGGAAGCTGGAGACTCCCACGTGGGAAACACAGTTGGTGGAGTTGCATGAAATACAGAACTGCCTTAGGTCCTCCAGCTTGTCGAACTGTGCTGCTTTGCCACGGAGTTTCTTTGCCCCAGCAGCAGCAAAGTTCTGTGTAACACTTTGTACAAGGTGTTTGGTTTTTGCCATCTCTCTGGAAATGAGAGCTGCTTCCCTGCTTTCCTGTTTGCAGTGTCCCCTCCCTGTGGAATGCACAATCTCCCAGAGGCTCCGTTGCCGAAGGCTGCTTTCAAGATGCATACAAAGAGAAGGCAGCATTGACACAGTCTAACTTTAGGTCCAACTCAAGGCCAAGCTCTCTATAGTGTCAATGCAACCTCCAGAGAGCAATTCAAGATACCTAAGCTAAGAAAGTCCTACATGAAGCCATGTGAATACTCCCCAGAGCATCAGGAACTCCACATTCAGTGTAAGGAGACATCCCAGGATGAATGAACCAAAAGGAGCAATTGACCTTAAGGAGACCAAGACTTTCATTCACAAGTTTAATGACCTTTTGTTAAAGTGAATTCTGGCTTTTTAAAGCCACTTACGATCTTCCTTCAGAGCTTTATGAAGCTGCATGGAATAATTAAGCAAACAAATCTAGTCCCATGCCAAGTTAATTATGTGCCTTGTGGTTTCTTATACATTTTTCTCCCTTTCATAGTTACCTTCTAATATCTCCCCATATTTCTTTCTGACTTTTCTGTATTGCTCTCTTTAGTCTTCAGGAAACCCATTATTACTCATGGGACCAAGTAATCAAGTAAGTGCAAGTCAGTGCAATTAATCTCTTCAGCTAGGAGGCTGCCTAGGAGATGGCTTTCACCTTTATGGTTTTCAGTTGCTATGCATCAGCAAAGCTTTCCCTTAAACTCACATGTCCATGTCCCTCTTGGACCCTGCTATATGTAGGACCTCACCCCAGACAGAGTTTCCAGAACTCCTAGACAACCATGAATTCATAGAATCATAGA